>JAFBJQ010000471.1:744301-891059 GCA_016785345.1 Trinectes maculatus | reverse complement strand
TAAATACACATTTATGTATCAACATAGAGGCCTTTGAAAAGAGTCAGTAGTTTTTTTTTGTTTTGTTTTTTGCTGTAATGTCACAGTACCCTGTCATATTTGAGTTCAGTCTGACCCCTATCACTTGTCCACAGGTCAACTTTCCCGACGTGGAAAAAGTGGAGTGGCTGAATAAGGTATGGACGATCCCCCCCCCCCCCCCCCTTGCTTTTGTGCAGCTGAGTCCATTTACATTGTTGTAAAATAATCTGTTTTATAATGGAATCCCGTTTATTATATATAACAAGGTGGTCACGCTTCCCTTCGGTTTCTCCAGCAGTAGCTTTGATGACTCCCATTTCATATATTGACAAAGAGCACTTGTGTGGACTGGAGGTGACCGAGCTCGCCGCTGCAGCGTCTCCATCCGAGCGGATAATCTGCTGGTGTAATTAAGAGGCGGGGAAAGCGGATCGGGTCATGCTGCAGTCTCCCTGTCTCTGTCAGTACAGTAACTTGCACATCACTATGGTGCAAGTGCGGATGTGAATACTAATAACGCAAAGAGCCCCTTCTGGAGGGAGGACTGTAATAACATCAGTGACAGCAGAGCAGACAGTGGGATTTGCTGGGCTCATTCGTCAACCAGCCCGTGTGTCTCTCCTGCAGGCTCTGGGACATGTGATACAGCTGCTCACGCTTAACCTCCTCACTCGCAGCCAACTCACATCACCTTGATGTGTTCTCACTGTGCAGGAGATTTAACAACGGCTGAGAAATTACTACCTGTGGTGAAAAGGAGCTGATAATAGCCATAAGTACCTGTGAAAAAAAAACGCCTGCAGGAGCTCTTCCCCGACTGTATGTCCATAACTGTGTCGTAAATAATACATGGGGCACATAGCTGAAGCTCGTTAGCATCACTAGTCTAATGAGTGGTGTAGGTGGAGGTCAGAGGGCTGGTAAGCAGTGGCTTACACAACTGGATGCCTTGATTTTACAGCTCACAGTGAAATGCTAAATCTAATCTGAGTGTGTGCCTGGTTTCAGTTCGCTACTTAAAACCAGTGTAATTATTACAACAAATGACAGATTTATAAATTCATAATTATTTCCTTAAAAAAAATCAAGTCATTCTTCCATTAAAAACATTTTAACCAGCAGGTTGTCTGTGGCATTAGCAAAGTGTGTGTTTGTCTTTGTGTATTAATTATCACTCTTCCTTAAAGCATTAGAGCAACAGTGCGAATGCTGTGTATGTTCCGTCGTGCAGATCCTGCAGCAGGCTTGGCCCTTTGTAGGCCAGTATCTGGAGAAGCTGCTGGTGGAAACCATCGCTCCTGCAATCCGTGCATCGAGCATTCATCTGCAGACTCTCAGCTTCACCAAGGTCAACATAGGAGACAAGGTATGGGGACGGTCTCTCGTAAAAGCGGCCATTCATCCTGTAAATACGCCACAGCTCGGAAAATACAGCGACGCCTCGGGAAACTAATGTTAGGAATATTTTACGTGAGCCTGATAAAGCAGGGCCACTCACACTGTCCTCTCCATCACCAGTATAAAGTGGAGTGCATCATTACAGTGATTGATGGTGCTGATGTCTCTCCAGGCCTGTTTGCTTTGTTTTTAATGCTGCTGCTTTGTTCGCAGGCTGTGAAGGTGATGGGCGTAAAGGCTCACACGGAACACGATAAGAGACAAGTTATGTTGGATTTGCATCTGAGGTAGCGCATCACAACTTCTCCTACTTTATTGTGTTGCTTGCATGTTGTGAGTCCTTCCTCTGGGTGTTGGTGGTGGTGGTGGTGGTGGTGGTGGGGGGGGGAGTGATGTCCTTATCTGTGGCTGCAGATCACTGTTTACTTAGCACGCGAATGAAGTCAGCAACAACACAAACCATATCAAGTGCTTTACTCAGATAAACATCTATCTCTTCTCCTCTGTTGCAGCTACGCTGGTGATATGGAGGTCAATGTTGAAATCAAGAAGTACTTCTGCAAAGCCGGGGTGAAAGGAGTCCAGGTACAAGAGCAAGATATTTTTACATTATGAGTTAAAGATACGATCAATTTTGAATTTTTACTTTTTTTTTGTCTTTGTAGCTCCATGGGATGCTGCGTGTGATCCTTGAGCCTTTGATTGGAGATGTGCCATTGGTTGGAGCCATCACAATGTTCTTCATTCGCAGGCCTGTGAGTATTTTCTGTTTTTTTTCCCCAATGCATTATTATTATTAAGTCATACACTGATTCATGTGTATTGAATTTTTCATATATGTAGAAACTGGACATCAACTGGACTGGGCTGACCAACCTGCTGGATATCCCTGGGCTGAAGTAAGCTGATGTGACAGAGCACACAATATGGCGGACGGCACAGTGCGGAACTGGTGCAACTGATGTTTCCATCAATGTTGACATCACAATTAAACAAACCACTGGTCTGACAAATGAGAACCATACAACTCATATTCAGTGTAATAGTGCAGTGGCTGATTCGACACTTTCCATGTTTGGATCTTTATATAATGGGCAGAAAGCATTGTCAGAGGTGTCGATTTGTTGCTGACACATCAGAACCCTCTGGCAATACTTTCAATGACAGTTTGTCATATTTTATTTATTTAATATTGCTCCATGAGACCACAGCGCTTCCTGCTGGTTCTGGTGTTGTGAACCCGGATATCATATTGTTTGTGCATGTTCATGTTGTCAACATTAGTATGTAGCCTCTGTTGTCTGTGTGACCCCCTCCCCACGTGTCCCCAACATCATCCTTGCATTCATTTGCAGTGCCATGTCGGACACTATGATAATGGATGCAATAGCCTCCCACCTGGTGCTCCCCAATCGTCTCACTGTTCCCCTGGTGGCTGACCTACACGTTGCGCAGCTCCGCTCCCCTCTCCCAAGGGTAACTGGCCTGGAGATAGTGTTTTTTGGAGATGGTACATGACTGACATTTTCATTTCGCAGGTCATGAATGTGTTTTCTTACCTGTGCTTAGGGAGTCGTGCGTATCCATCTGCTGGAGGCTGAAGACCTGACCGCTAAGGATACGGTCATCAAAGGCTTAATTGATGGGAAATCGGACCCGTACGCCGTTTTGCGCGTTGGAACCCAGATCTTCACGTCTCATCACGTAGACAGCAACCTGAACCCGCAGTGGAGGGAGATGTATGAGGTGAGAAGGGGCTGGAAGGGTGGGGCACAAAAAGTTGCTGATTCAGTGTTTTTTTTTTTTAAAAAAAGAGAGAGATATATGACCTTGTGCACTTTCCACCAGTTTGTGCACTAAAGGTTCTAACTTTTTGTTGCTGTCCTTGCTTTAAATGGCATTGCACCATGGCATTAGTAGAAAAATGTCACACACGCACACACACACACACACTTCAGAGATAAACAGTTTTGTGGAGATTGTATCTACTTCTCTGGTAACAGGAAACCACTGTTTCTGAGAGCAGATCTTAAAAAAAAAACTGTTTTCCTGAGTGTACCATAAATACAATGATGAAATCAGCTGAGTGCAAAAGTAAAAAAAGTTCTTGTCATTGTGATTCTGTATGCATGTCCTTGTGTTATTGTGTCATGCGTGTCTGTATCTATATTTGTGTATTTGTTGTTGTGTATTGTGTATTTGTCCATGTATGTGTGTGTGTGTCAGGTGATTGTCCATGAAGTACCTGGTCAGGAGCTGGAAGTGGAAGTATTTGACAAAGACCCAGACCAGGATGACTTCCTGGGGAGGTAGCTTATTCATTCTCATTTATTTTGTCCCTTTTGTGTGTGTGTTTTTTTTCATGTTATTGTCATCTCTGCTCTGCACACCCTCACCCATACATCTGCTGAAATTGCACTGCCCTTATTATTATTTTTATTTTTTTTTGAGTCTTGGCTTCACCGCCTACATCTCTCCATCTCTCTCTCTTTCAGAGTCAAGGTGGATCTTGATATCGTGAAGAAGGCCAGAGTTGTGGATGATGTAAGTAGTATCGTTAAGTGTAGGTGGCAAATCATGGTGGCAAAAGCAAAGAGTCTTTATGTGTAGTAATTAGTAATGTTTTGTAGTTCAATGATTGTACTGTATATAATCTGTATTTGATGAAAAAAATACTTTTGTGACATTTGTCAAAACTGCACATGGGCATCATAACGCACACACAAACCTCATGGTTGTAGTTTCAATCACTTTTTGAACCGAGGGCCACATTTGGTTTTTAAAACGGGCCAGACCATTATTAGATGCGGTGAAAAATGAGCGATATGTGAACTCTACTTTTCAATGAATACATTTATAAATAAACAAAAACAACTCACCACTGATGGATCTCATGAGGACAGTGGTGGCGGTCACCCTTTTTCAACCAACACGTCAATCTGGTGTTTTTTTGTTGTGGAAATCCTTATATGTCCATGGTCAGATCACAAAGCCAAAAACCATTAACACCTAAAAATGAGTGGATCAGCATGATCCAGCTTTTCTGTGTTGTTATGTCGAATAAAGAATCCACATTTCCCTCAGATGAAACAAAAAGCAGCTGGCGTTACCAGGAGGACATCTGGGGTCAGTAATCCTGTTAGCATGTGACGCCGCAGCTCTCATGTGCCTCCTCGTGATCTGCTCTGATCTCACCAACTTCAGTCCTGGCTTCCTCTCCAGGTTCAAAGAAACCAGTCAGATGAGAAAACATGAAACAATGTCATTAATAAGCCTTCTGTTTTTGTAAACAGTGGTTCGATCTGAAGGACGTTCCATCCGGCAGTGTGCACCTTCGGCTGGAGTGGCTCTCACTGCTGTCCTCTGCTGACAGACTCAATGAGGTGAGTCTGCAGCCAATTAGCCTAACGACCTGCCAATCATCAAGTGGTTTGGAAAAATTGCTGCATTGACAACTTATATTGACAAACATGCTTTTAAACGCGCAAAACATCATATCAATAATACACAGTTCACCTACTTATTTTCATTATTGTTTTATTATTGAATTATTTATAATGAATTATTTCATGGAGTGATATTTTTCTGGCAGGTGATAGAGAGGAACCGGAACCTGACCAGTAAGACAGCTGATCCTCCATCTGCTGCCATCTTAGCCATCTATCTTGACCAAGCTCAAAATCTTCCTGTGAGATTCTAATGATTTAACTTGCGGTCACGTGTTGTACTTTAAATGTTCATTTGTTACTCACATTGGTGTTTTTTATTTATTTATTTATTTATTATGCATCGTAGTTGAGGAAAGGCAATAAGGACCCGAGCCCAATAGTGCAAATTTCCATTCAGGATACCACTAAAGAGAGCAAGGTATTACTCAAACTGGAACTGTTCTGTACTATCTGACACCAAACTGATAATAATATAAGAATAATCATTTTCTCTTTTATTCCTCAGACTTGTTATGGGACCAACAACCCTAAATGGGAAGACGCCTTTACCTTCTTCATCCAGGATCCTCACAGACAAGACATTGAAGTTCAAGTAAGATAGAAGATAAGTAATGATTATATGCACCAGCTAACCGTTATAGCTCCACATGTTTGTTTGGTTTGGGGTTTTTTTTTCCATGCAGGTCAAAGATGATGACCGTACACTGTCCCTGGGCTATCTGAGCATCCCTCTGGCCCGTGTTCTGGCAAACCCGGAACTCACCATGGACCAGTGGTACCAGCTGGAAAACTCTGGTTTGGCAAGCCGGATCTACATCAAAATTGTGTTACGGGTTGGTATTTAAAAGAAGAGCTTTGAAGTCTGTGCTGGAGAGTATGGTGAATGAATGAAGTCTGTAAGTAAAAAGTGTGTGTGGGGGGCGGGGGGTCAAATCATACCATACCTAAAACCCTCTAAATGAATTTATTATCGTGGAACACTTCATTTACATTTATCAAAACATTGGGTCCTGTATTTTCTCTTTATAAGTTTATTTTTAGTACCAAATACAAACTCAATGTTATTCAGTCATTTAACGTTTGGTATCAACTCTGCGTAACCTCCAGTTCGCCTCCAACTAGGTTCTGTGGTTGACTGATGATGCAACCCCTACCACTCCGTCCCCTCGGCCTTTACCCCCAGGGTCTGGGATGGGTCAGGGGGGAATCACATCCGAACTGAACCCCATGGGGCCGGGCGGGTTGGGAAGACCTCAACCGACTCAACCTCAGCACGCCACACCCGATCCAGAGTTCGCAACTGAGGTGAAAAACAGTTCAGTCAAATGGCGACGGACACATTACTCACCATAACCTTAACAACATTCCTGGTTCTTGTTCTACCCACAGGGAGTCCTGCGTATTCACCTGCTGGAGGCCCAAAACCTGATAGCCAAGGACAACTTCATGGGGGGAATGGTGAAGGGGAAGAGTGACCCTTATGTCAAGATCCGTGTGGCGGGCATCACCTTCCGCAGCCACACCATCAAAGAGAACCTCAATCCCATCTGGAATGAGCTCTATGAGGCATCATCTTCCTTTATTACCACCACATTTTTATAGTTACTTGATAAAGTTATTAGGTTTTAGCTTTAATATGGCTTTTTTTTCTATGATGAAGGTGATTTTGACGCAGCTTCCTGGTCAGGAGATCCAGTTTGAGTTGTTTGACAAGGACCTCGATCAGGATGATTTCCTCGGACGGTGCGTTCCAGCGTTCCAGCTAACACAACACAACACACAACATCACAGTTGAACAATATGAAGTTTGAATTCTGTCCTTGCAGGTTCAAGCTCAACCTACGAGACATCATCGGTGCACAGTTCATCGATACGGTGTGTGACGCGCGGTTGAGATGATTTCAGCACAGCATTTAACAAACGGTGTGTTAAACGTCAATCTCGTTGCAGTGGTACACATTAAACGATGTGAAGTCGGGCCGGGTTCATCTGGTGCTGGAGTGGCTGCCCAAAGTCTCTGACCCCCACAGACTGGAGCAGGTCGGACATTTTATTTTGTATCTTGGATTTCATTCTGCGGAACTTGAGAATGGATTTTAAAGGATCATTACACACCCAGTGGGGAGTGGAAGAATTACAGTCATAATCTTCCGTTTCCGACAGATCATGCAGTACCAGTCACAGCAGTCCTACCAGAACAAGGTTGTGCCATCAGCAGCGGTGTTATTTGTGTATGTGGAGCGCGCCCATGGCCTGCCGGTGAGATCATCATCTATGAGTCCATTGCTGTTTTCTGTGATGTGTTTGATGTCAATTGGTCGAGAAACACACTTGCCGTTTTAAAGTGTGTGTATTCGTTGTGGCGTTTCAGCTGAAGAAGAGTGGAAAGGAGCCAAAAGCCGGGGCTGAGATAATCCTGAAAGGTGTTTCACACAAAACCAAGGTAGGATCGTGACTTTGTGTATGCAGCAAAAAAAGAAAAAAAAAAAAAGTCGCGTGACAAAAGTCACAATATTTCTGTTTGGTCTTTTGCGAGGTGTACGAGCGCTCCACGTCTCCTCGATGGGATGAAGCCTTCCATTTTCTGGTTCGTGACCCCAGAGATGAAACACTCACTGTCAAGGTCAGACTCAGTCACGATTATTATTATTTATTTTTGTGGTGCAATGTGAAATAAAAACGATTACGATGTATTCGAATTTTGAGTCAAAGCTGACTTTTATGAAAACTTGACCAACGTCTAAAACATATTTGCGTACATTTGTACAGCATATGTGTGTGTGTGTCCTTGTGTAGCTCTCCCACAGCTGGGGCCAGGCCCTCGGGTCACTGACACTTCCTCTCAGGGAGGTGCTGGCTGAACCGGGCCTGGTCCTGGACCGATGGCTCGGTCTGGACGGAGCTCTACCAGAAAGCAGGATCCTGCTGAGGGCTACGCTTAAGGTACTGACTCTTCCTGTCAGTCCCAGCTGCTCTGACTCACACATTCTGTAACAAAGAAAGACATGAAAGGAGACGCAGATGTTGTGTGCGACTGCTAAAACTGGAAATTATAACCTTCATGAAGGCAGAAGTCATTGTAGAAATGTATTTTAGCTCGTTTAGTGGAGGGGGACAATTACTGTGCAGCTGGAGGTTGATGTTTGGTAATGGCTTCCAGATCCTGGACACTCAGCTGGTGGTGTGTCGCAGGGATCTGGGGGACGCAGGTGGTGACGGCAGCAGGAGTGAAATCATCCCCAAATGGGATCCGTCTCATCTGGACCTCAGACACAGAGGTGGATTCGCCGTGTGAGTCACACACACACACACACACACACATACGAGGATTAGTGCCCCATTGTGTAGCCAGGACAATTGTAATCAGTGTTTCCTGCGCAGGCTGCACTTCCTGCAGTAAAAACACAGATTTCCAGTCTTTTCTTTGTCTTGGTTTGTGTTTATATTTCATAAAATATATATATATATGATAAAAAATAATTATCCGTTTTTTTGTCTTCAGGAGCAGTGACAGTGCAAACAGCGTAGGCCAGGTGAAGCTCACCGTGGCCTACTCCACTGAGGAGGGCAGGCTTTACATCACCGTTCACTCCTGCAGGTCTCTGCACGACAACACATCACTGTACCAGTACCAGTACCAGTACCAGTACCAGTACCATCGCATGTTGTTCAATGTGACCGCTATGTGCCCACAGAGCCCTGGCGGCCTGCTCCAAGGACGGCGCGGACCCTTACGTCTCCTTCATCCTGCTGCCTGACAAGAGAGCTACAACCAAGAGGAGAACCGCCACCAAGAAGAGAGACCTCAACCCAGAGTTCAACGAGAGGTAAAGGCTAAAACGTAAGACGCTTGTGATGAAGAAAGAAATATGAACTGACCTCTCCCGCTTGTCTCTCTCCTTCTATAGGTTTGATTTTGATTTCTCTCTGGAGGAGTCCACGCAGAGGAGACTGGACCTCTCCGTGAAGAACAGTGTCTCCTTCATGAGCAGAGAGAGGGAGCTTATCGGCAGACTTCACACGGGAACTAGTTGGTGAGCGCTCTCTCTGTCTCTCAGCGCGCCTGCCACTCTCCAGCACCTCCACAGCACAGCTAGGCTACTCTGCCTTGTGTTTACTTATGTGTGTGTGGGGGGGGGGGGGGCAGATGCGTTCGGGATCGTGGCAATACCGTAGGTTTATTCACAACACAGGGTCTGCACGGTTGATATCAGAAATCTAAAGGAAATGCTCATTACACTCGCGATATCAACCCCTACTGTGACAAAAGGCAATTCACCACAGTAAACTATTATTGTAGGGTGGTGTTATAGCGACATCTAGTGGCACAACTTTGTAACTATCTTACCTATGAATGTATGTTCCGACTTACGTCACATTCTCAGGAACGGATCTCGGTCGTAACTCGAGGACCCCCTGTATATATATATGATCATTTGCATCCAAAATACATATATCTGCTGCTCAAGATCACATGTTGCTGTTGACATAGTTACTGTCACGACTCAAGAAATGTAATCTTGTTTGTTTTCCTGTTGCTATCAGTTGCAGCTGGATTTGGACCAAATAGACCTAAGAGCCGGTGTCACGCAATGGTAACGACTGAAACAATCCATCATTATGTGCAAACGTAATCCTATCCTAACATCCTGTAACAACAGACCGTGTCCTTTCCTCCTTTTCAAGGTACGATTTGGTCGCGGAGACCAACTAGAAGAGTCCACGTCTGAAACGTTGATGCTATATATCTATGGGTGTTGCTTCTGTGATCTGTGACTTGTGCGTTTGTATTTTCGGCTTAAATGAAAACTCCCATCATCACTGAAGGAAAAAAAGAAAAGATGACATATGAGCTCCATCAAAACACAGTCCACCAGTAGTTACGACACTTTACATGTAGCATATAATCCATCAAGTGTTAACAGTACAACCTGCGCTCTGTCTCAGACAGATTCTTCAGTAGAATATTTTGCCTGAATAGATATTTGATAATGATGCAACTGTGTTGCACAGTCTACCAAGATTCTATATGTTGAAAAGCATGTGCGTAAGTCCTCTTTTGATCGTCTTCACAAAAGGGCTCGTGCTGTGGTGACGATCCTGAGGCAGGACAATTCCCAATGTTGCTTTGTTCCTTTATATCATTACCTCAAGTATTACAAAACTGTGCACCGTTTGTCAGTGTTTATGAGTTGTTTATGTTCCAGAGCAAGTTTTCTATGTTTTATCCAGAGCTTTCTGAAAATTACTTTTATAACTTAAAGTGTTACAAACCGGGACCCTCAGAGTACCACTGGAAACAGAGGTCTGTAAGTAGAGTCTTAATCACTGTGCTTTTATGAAGAGAAAACTTGTATATAGTGAAAACCCAGCGCTGGTGCTCTGACACCCATAGGCTTCCTTGTGTTTGTATAGTGTTTGTAGCGCTTAAATGCAAATGGCTGATGCAGATGTTTATATTTTGCTATTTTGGCTCAGTGGTTGTGAGAAGTGAGTGAGTATTGCACGGCAGCGGCGACAAACCCTACGTCCCTCTGCTCGGTGGTAATTTCATGAAAATATACATTTAAATGGAAGAATTAAGAAAACGAAAAGAACACGCTGTGCTTGAACATAATTTAAACATATTGTCATGTAGCTGCTGAAGCTTTTGATTAAACTTTGCACTCATGAATCAAAACAAACCTGTGGCTTCTTTTTTTAAATTATATATATATATATAATTTCTAACACGTTACATTTTGGGAGAGCGTTTTGTTGGTGTCATTGTCCTATCTTGCCAACAGGTGGCGCCAGACCGCTAGCGACGCTTCACGTTTCCGTCCAGCTGTATTCGGGCTGTCTGCCCACAGATGCGAGGGGTGGAGAAAAACTTTTTGATTGACACGGGTTTGAACCAACCAGAGCGCCGTCTCTCCCGGATGGGGGCGGGGCCTGAGCACGAGTCCTGCCCTCTGAGTGGAGGAACCAGCGCAGAACTTAATCAGGATCACACAACAATAATGAATGGAAACACATCGTGGCCAAGAAAGTTGAGCAGCAGCTGAATAAGTGGAACTCTGCGTTTTGAAGTGATGGATTGGCCAGGAGAAATAAAAGCTACTCTTCAAAGGAGGAAACATCTCTGCTTTTTCAGAAAATAAGTCTTTTTGGGTTTTTTTATTTATTTATTTTTTGGTTTTTTTTTTGATGGGAGGACAGAGGAAAACCTAAAGGCGTCTATAGGTGTAAATGGCATTTGGGGACAGCGCCAGGCGGATTATTCGGACTCATCCTTTAACGGAGCGGCTGGAATAAATGGGAGATCTGAGTTTGGGGAAAGTGAGATAATTGTCAGTGAGGCTCGTGAGGTTGTCTCGTGAGGTTGCGCGCGGCGCTGCTGGGAGAAGATGGGGAATCTGGAGAGTGTGGACGGCCAGTCGGAGATGAAGCATCACATCATGCCCCTGAAGGTGCCCATGCCTGACCCCACCGAGCTGGAGGAGAAGTTCGCCATCGTTCTGGTGAGTTCACGTCACCTCGGATCTTTCAGAGGCACTTTGCTTTGTGCCACTTAGCCAGCGCCTGTATTTCCTATTATTTCACTTTCAGTTGTTTTCTGTTCAGCAAACTGAACATTGACGTGTATTATTAACATCCGGTTATAATAGCAGCGGCTGTTTTTGTTTTTGTTATTGACTTTTTTTTGTTGATTGCGCTGTTGCGTTTATGGTTGAGTGTTTGTGTATTTACATTATGAGTTGCTTATGTTGTAAATGAACCGACCCGTCCCGCCCCTCTCTCTCTCTCCCCCCCACCCCCTCCCCTTCCTGCGGTTCTTTTGTCTCCTCTAAAGTCAGAGAACTCAGCACACACACACACACACACACGCACGCAGAGTGTATGAGTGCACGCGTGGGTATGTGCGCGCGTGCGCACGTGTGTTGGTGGGGGTCGTCCTGTGTATACAGACAACACGTTATACTGTGTGTATTAGTGACACACAACGTCACAACATTCTTAGTCTGGGATTGTTTTAAAAATAAAAGAGAAAGAAGAAAAAAAAAAAGCAACACAACTCTCGCTGCAGGCGAAAACGTCTGAAAACAACATTTTCTGAATTCCCCCAAAACTCCCACACCCGAGGATCAGCCCCCCCCCCCCCCCACACACACACACACACAGTCATACTGGAGCTGTCTGCCCTCTTAGTAATAATCAACACACAGTCAACACCCACTTGTACCGTCAGTCAGCACAGGGGACGTCCAGTGTGCTGAATATATGATGAACGTACAGTATCTCCTCTTTGACGTGTGGGGGATCACGTGATCATGTTTTTTTTTTAATATATATACGTCTGGGTTCATTTCTGAGCAGTTACAGAGGTGGCTGCTGCAACCAGTCATCTCCAGGGCTGGAGAATAACTATATTTAGAATAACTATATATATATATATATATCACATATATCATAGAAAGTGTGCATTTCACAGCTTCCATTAAATTGACCTCTTCCTATAAATGAGACGAGTCTGAAAATCCCCTCCAGATGCGCTCAAAGCGTGACCTTTGGTAAGAAGTCACAAGTGCTTCACTGGGTTCATCAGGGGTCACACGCCGCAGGAAACCACTGAGCAGTGACAGGGCAGTAATATAAATGTGTATGAAACGACTCAGTGAAATCAGTCACGACTCTGAGACACATTAAACACGCAAAGACGAAACGTATAAAGTTCGTCACGTAGATAATAGCCTCCTTGTTTATTTCTTTCAAACAGTAGCATGAGTTGTTTTTTCCCCCCCACAGGTGCTTATTTTGCGCTCCTCGCCGCACGTTTCGACAGAACCACACCCTGCCTTGACTCCCAGCTGTTTAAGGCCTTAATTACAGTATTAAGCAGCAGCGAGCCGAGCTCCTCACAGTGGAGACGTTGCAGACCCTCCATGTTCCTGGACTAAAGCCAGAGCGATCAGCAGCTCCAGAGCCGAGCCCCCACATGAAGAGACCAGCGCAGCGAGAAGCCATTCAAGGCCTGCTTGTTGACCGCTGTGCTAAAGTCTCCGCCATTATGACAATTACACACTGTACTGCGCTGCACTGTATAGCGAGAGGTGTTGTGGCAGCTGGAGTTGTGTCTCTTTCGCGGAACGTTTTTACGGGAATGTAAAGTTTTTTTTTTTCCGTGCGACCGGTTTTCCCTCAAAGAAAGACTGGAAATGGTTTTATATCAACAGCTCAGCTCAGTCTGACCGGTTTTCCCTCAAAGAAAGACTGGAAATGGTTTTATATCAACAGCTCAGCCCTCTCCGCGAGTCGGGAACAGTCAGCGCTTGTTTGCCATTCGTCTCAACATCAACCCCTGTTATTATGTTCGCCAGTGCAGAGCAGATGAGTTCAGTGCGAGAGGCTGTAGACTCAACATTTCAGTCGCTAACCCCAACCCGGCCGACGCCGCACTCGCTCCAGATTTCCTTTACTTTGTGGGAAAGAACAACACCCTTGTGTATTTTCGCCTCCTTATCGCACAATGGTCTCGTCTCTGGCCCGTTTGGCCCTTGTTGCGAGATAAAGGTCCATGAAAAGCCTCGTGTCTTTGTGGTTGCGGCTCTTCAAGAAGACAAGGCCACGCCGTCGCTGTCTGATCTTTCCACGTTGTCGTAGGTGGGAAAAAAAATGGTCTTTTTCTCTGGGTTAAACTGAGCAGATTCTGTTTCCCTTAATTTGTCACCACAGACATAACTGTCACCGGCTCAGCCAATCAAACCGTCTCCATAAATGGATATTTTGAATTGGGTCATTTCCTCTCTGCTGGACCACTGTGCTTCCTGCTTCACCATGGCACGCTGGTGCAAATGGACATCTCTACATGTGTGTGTGTGTGTGTGTTTGGGACTGCCCCTCTCTCTATTTGTCCCAGACTCAGCTCCCAGACATCCCACTGGAGCGACAGCAGCCCGGAATGATGTCATATACAGCCAGTATAGCCGTATCCCCAGGATAATGACTCTAACAGGACTCGTCTGATGTAGATGGACGGAGGCCGCGGTGGAAGACGAGCGATACCCCTGGGCTCGCTTTGTCTGCTTCGTGCTGTCCTCGAATTAAACGCTCCCCGTCAGGTCTTACTGGCAGCATGTGCTAAAGGCATCGCATCCCTTCTCCTCCTCCTCCTCCTCCTCCTCCTCCTCGCCGTCTTTGTCCAGCGTTGTCAGAAAGGGCCCGGGCTCTGTCCTCTGTGGTTGGAAACAGCTGCCTGGCATTTTCCTTTCTTCGTTTCGCAGGGGAAATTATATTGAAGCCAACGGTCTCTGTGGTCGAGAAGGAGAAGTGTGTTCATGCAGGCTGCTACCGATACATAACATGCAGTTAGTTCGACTAGAATATAGATCCACCTCACAGATAGGCAACTGTAGCATAGATGCTGTGTCGGCAAAATGACATCTTGGTTGTCGGTTCATTGATTTGCGTCTCTCTTTTTGTCCTAGGTAACTAACTTATTTGTGACCTTCTCTCACATTGCCTGACCTCACTCTCACTGGGGGTGGGGAGGGGTGGGGTCTGGTCCATAAGACAACCGTCTCCATATGTATCTCTCCGTATGAAAATGAGGCGAGGAGAGTGAGTGGCATTTTTTAAAAAGGTGTATACGTCTGGGATCTTCTTTCAAAGCGCCCGCGCACCAATCCACTCCTGGATTCCTGCGGTCTCGTCTGGGCCGAGGCCACGGGAGAACACAGAGAGGGAAAAAATTCCCTTTTCAACTGGCGGCCCGCCACTGTTCTCGTTTGTAATGACTTTACCAGCATTTTAAAGCGGCGCACACATATTTAAGAGCTGCTACAGGAGCAGCATGGGATTATTTTCACCACTTGATTGCGTCGGGAAAGCGTCGTAACCGAGTTGTCTGACTCTGCTCAGCTCACCACATCTTTTGTGCTCTGACATCGGGTTGCATCATGTGTAGATCTGCCATCGCAGCTTTTTTTTCTCCCCCCGTCTTCTTTTAAATTCCCCGTTTGATCGTTCGAGAGCAAACGTTGGGACGACTACAGAGGGAGAAACGCGGGGACCAGTCAGTGTTTGTGAAATCAGACGTGCTGACAACGTGACTCTGGCGCCCCGTCTGACATCACTGTGTCTTGACGACTCGCGTCGAAAGAAAGCTGCTGTGTCTGACAGTCGTCACTCACGTGGAACTGATGGAGTCAAGATGTGCAAAGTGTTTATTGGACGTAAATCATTTTGATTTGTTCAGCGTCGGTTTTCGGTTTATTTACGTCTGACGCTCCCTTTCTCACACATCGTCTTGGCCCCTCTGACTAAATAAAAAGAGAAACTGTGTTGTGTGCATCTGGCTCCGCCACCCACCACCGTGTCCCAGGAAGAGGGGGGGATTATGGGAGTTGAGTGGACACAGTTAACTTGATTTTAGAGTAGCAGAGCAGGCTGGGGGGTTCAGCATCAGGCTGTCCACCTGGCTCTGTCTACCCTCAGGCTACAATTCCCCTGATCTGACCCAGGCTTTATGAGACTTTTACTGCTTCTCTGCTCAAAGTTACTTTGCAAAGCAAAGGTCAAGTTAAAGACCACGACTGAGCAGATATATAACACAACATAGATTGTGTCTGAGATTTGGGATTGATCTTTTTTTTTTTTTATTTTATTTATTTATTTATTTATTTATTTATTTATTTTTATTTTTATTTTTATTTTTATTTTGCAGAGGTGTCTGTACCAGAAGCACAGAGCTGCAGCCAGCAGCTGATTAGCTTAGCTTAGCAACCATTCCAGATACTGGGGTGAACAGCTGTAAAAACTTTCATAAAAAAAAGAAGAAGAAGAAGAAGAAGAAAATCTTTGTGTTAAGCTGAGCTGTCTGGTTCCTGTCTGTAGCTTCGTGTAGCAAGTGTTATTGATCCCATCTCACGCTTGGCGACAAGAAAACGTCTGTCTTTCCCATAGTGACAGACTGTTCCTTTATCACATTCATCACAGACAGACATGAGTAGTACGATGCGTTTCCCACATATATTTAGTAATAGATTTGTCGCTTGTTTGGTCACATCAGTGAAATACGTGTGGATTTGTCCATCTTTGCGCAGAAACAACAATGTGTTTACCATCTAATGATGCACACGCTAGTGTTTTTTGCGGTATGCGCATGTGCGTGTTTGTGTGTGTGCATCTATGCGTGTCAGTGGGGGTTTACTTGCCGCTCTGATGCAGCTGCACCGAGGCTGTAGGTTGGAAAAGTGGTTTCCTCCTCAATACAATGGGGACTCTGTCAGTCGGTGTTGTTTTAGAACGGGGCCTCACCCCCCCGGTGCCTTTTGTGCCTTTACACTCTGAAGAACTGCTGTGAGCTTCTACCACTGCCACTTCTCCTGTATACTACTTCCTGTTACAGACCTTTGAATAAGCCGCCTAGGGGCCACTGTTGTAACATATAGTTCAAACTTATGTGGGTATAAAGGAGGGTCGTTTAGTATAAATCAAAACCAACCAAACTGAACTGAACTGAGTCAACTGAACCTATAGACACAAAGCAATGTACATTTACCTAAACTGTACATTTAGCAAACAACAACTCAAAGCTTCCCGACAGATTTAACAGTCAAGTACACAACCGCAAACAAAACACGACACATAGGGTGCCAGGTAACAAAGCGGAAGACATTGTGTTTCTGCTGGGCTCAGGTTGTACTGGTTGACTAATGAAGAACGAGAAGCAGCTGGTGAGTCCAGGTGAGGTCATTCATGGCACTCAGGTCAATGTGGGCGGAGGCTACTCGCAACAAACCGACAGGATGTGACAGTCATGGAATTGTTTCCCTAAATCGCACTTCTCGTTTCTAATTTCTCAAAGACTAAATGATGTCATCTTGAGAAATCAAGGGGTTTTCTTTTTTTTTTTAATGTGTGACTGGTAACGTCATTTTAGTTTTGGTTTTTGTTCCTCTACCTCTCACCACAACACAGACCCTCCCCGGTGGGGGGGGGGGGAAATCCTCGGAAAGTTCCTTTAATTCACTGGCGTTATGTCTGCGCAGGTTGGTTGCCCCTTCTCTTTGGCTGACCTTCATGGTTTTAACTGGGCAGTGAGTTATTGAGGCTCTAATGTACCTGCATTCCTGACATTCTCCGTCTCTATCATCTGTTGGGCCTCGTGCCGACACACGGAGCAGAGCAAACAGGATGTTTGCCACACAGGAATCAAGCTCTCTGTCACTTTCAGTTCAGTGTGGTTCACCGCGGAGGTGGGGGGGGAGAGAACATGCATTTATCTGTACGCTGATAAACGAGAACACACACGCACACACACACACACACAGCAGCCTCAGAACAAACTCAACATCAGTCAGGGCGGTTTTTGATTTCCCGAAGAGCTAAGGAAATCCCTCGCAGCCCCGGTGACGACAACATCCGAGCCTCTCATCCTGTCTCCTCTCACTTTGTTACAATTCCAAGGAAAAAACGCGCATCAAGACGCAGTGCGACACATTTGAGATGCTGTCACCGGCAGGGTGATTCACACTTACGTGAACCATATGCGAGGTCATCGGGTCATCGGGCGTGACGAGCCCCGGCCTCGTCATCAGCTGTTACGTGTACGTGACATGGCCCGTGCGACGCCCAGAAGTCGTTTCTTTGTTTGTCCTTCCTGTCTTTCTTTGTTTGCCTGAGTTATTTATTTCTCTTCTGAGGGAAGACATTTATTCTGAGCTGTATCCAGCCACCGCCAGTGCATTACCCCCCCCCCCCCTCCCCCCCCCCCCCCCCCCCCTGAAATATGCTCAGTTAATACGCGTAAAGAAAACAGAGTCGTGCCAGGCCCCATAGTCAGTGTGTTTTCTTTGCCTCCTCGCTGGCTCCACTTCCTGACAGGGATCCGTGGCCTGGCCTTTTCTACCCTCTTCACATGGCACCGTTCAGTATTTCCTCCACTGCGTGTTGTTTTTCTGAAACGTAATATGTTGCATTTACTTAACGAGGGTCCTCACAATTTTCAGTCCACACATTGTGTTCGTCTTGTCCTGGACTCAGATGTAAATATTAGCAGCCATATCACATTGTTACAATCAGATATCTTAAACTCAGAAACATATAGTCGCAGAATTAACATCCAAGTCAAATCATAAAATCTGGAGAAGCTGACGCTGTGTTTTTTTTTTTCTGAACTTATGATGAATACTTTTTTCTTTTCTTTGAGTTCCTTCAGTTCCCACAGTATTTCACCTCCATTCTGGACATCTTACATATGGGTTCGCTTTTGTTCACCTTTCAACTTTCTTCAGCTCTTAAATCCAAAATCCAACTGGACATCTGCCTTCGCACTTGGCGGTGGCTTCAGGGAAGCTGCTCTCTGGTCTGTTTCCCATGCAGCCAGATCTCCTTGCATGAGAAACCGGGGCCACGGAATACTGTCATGGTCTACACTTCACGCAGCCACAGCAAAAGACCATATACTGCGAAAGGAAAATATTGAATGTTTGCTTTCTGGATTTTATGACTCTATTCACGCCATTATATATGACATTACATCACCTGCTATGCACAACAGCCAATAAGCACGTCTTCCAAAAAGTCCACCTGCTCCTTTAATATATGGCTGGCTCATTAAAATAATAAGAAATATTAAAACAAATGACTTTTTACTTTTAAATGTGTGCACTGTTGTGTTTCATTCAAGTGGTGCTGTAGCTCCTTTCTTCCCAGACCCCACCCTGATGCAGGGGGTGGACACATCTCCATGTATGGACCACCACAGGCTGTGTCCAGCATAGTCGCACTCTTAAGCCACCCACTCTTTCCCTCTGAGATGATGACAGCTAAGTCTGGGCTGTGTTAACCTATCAGAGGAGACAGACTCTGACCGATACGGCACGGAGAAGACAATCACCGTCAGCGCATTTGCTAAATAAGCAACTTTCAGTTCCGTTTCAGGCCTCAGAATTAGTTTTCCATGGGATCAAATAAAAAACACATTACCTTTAGATTATGTCAGTCATGCAAGTATGTCAAGTCTATGCCAGGTCCAAGATCCTGCATGTGGAGTGCATTGTGGGAAAAAAAGGGTGCGGATTATGTCAATAAATTTACCTCCGTTTGCAAAGTGTCAAGCAACCGAGGGAGTAAATTTGGGAATATACTGCCCTATACCGTAAATATACTGAATGAGTCATCCGATTCAACCTGTGTGAAAGTGTGAAGCTGTGAGGAAAGATCAGGGAGGAACCCTCTTTTCCATTTGTGCGTCTGGAGCTGAAGGTCAGACACGTAACTCAGGGCTAAGTGTAAATCAGCTGGGAGTAGGCGTCTGTCCGGCGGAGGGCAGATGGAGTCGGCCTGTTGACGCTGAGGTTTGAACTGACCGGGGCTTGTGTCCCCCCCTCTGCTGTGGTGGTCCGTCCATTACATGAACGCTCTACTGAATCCCCAATGGCTCTCCCCGACCCCGACTCTCCATAACCAGCAACCTGACCCTGTCACCCACTCAAAACAACCTCAGGCCGCCTTTAGTCAATGGCTCACGTGTCTCTCTGTTTTGACTTTTTTCCCCCCAATTTATTTTTATTTATATATATATATATATACACATATATACATATATATATATATATATATTCTGTTTTAGACGTCCCCTATAATGCATGTCCCACTTTACGTCTCCATACAGCGCTAATGCACAACACGCATTAAAATAACCATGTTCGGTTATCGTTTATTCCTTCATTCATATTTGAGGTTCCTCTATAAATCTGTAAAAAACTAAAAACATTTGTAACATCAGGAGTGTTCACCAGGTTTAACAGTGGACGAGTTTAATTCCCTCGTCTCCTCCTTGATCCTGTTCGGTAACTCACTCCCTTGTCCCGGCTCACAATGGGGCTGGAATGATCAGAGAGATAGCTGAAATCATAGAACCAGTTCATCTGGCTGTGCAGTGCACTGCTTGTTGTGTTAGAGCTGGAGTTTGCTCTGCACAGTACCAGGGGCCATATGCCGACCCTGCCCACAAACCATTGTGGGCCGTTTTTGATGAGGGGGGGGGGGGAAGCTCAAATGTCAAAGGATGGGAATGGCACAGCACCAAACTGAAACAAAGCTCCACATTGAATTCTTTGTCAAACCAGTCCCAGGTCAAACAAGAAAAGACCTTGCAGGGGGAGAGATCATGTGGGCAACATGGCAACATAACCAGCACCAAACATTTTTGGAATTTCTGTAGTATTTCATCTCGAAAATGAGCTGCGGCTCTTTTGCCTCCATAGAACGACTCCTTTTAGCTTCTCGTGAAAACAGGAAGTGTGAGATGGTATCGCAGTGGGAGAAAGTGAAATGAAATTAGCCAAATTGGGTTACTGGGGCTCAAATTACCCAAACCTAGTCTTAAAGGAAACATCCCCTCTGTTTTTTTGCCTCGTCACAGGACGGACGTTGATCCAGGCAATAGACTTTATACCTGTGGCGGCTTCACACACGTCAGCACACAGTCTTACCTGTGTTTGTTTACATTACCCGAGGCTCAAACTGACAAAGGGCAGGATATACAGTAATTAAACAGTCGTCAGTGTGTGTTCGTTTTATTTAATTTATGTTTTGTTTGTTATGAAAATGAGGACGTCGGGTATGAAGTGAAAGCTCTTTCACATTGTGTTAACCTTAAAAATAAATAAATAAATAATTTTCTTTTCTTTTTTTTAAAGGTTTTACATGATAAAAGTGTAATATAAAAATGATGGGTCGTTCCCAGCTTTGGTTTAAACGACTTGGCCTCTGGGCATCAGACCAGAGAAGTTACTACAATAAACTATTTGTATAAACATGACACATTCCTTCTGTAATTCTTTACATCTGCTCTGAATCAAAGCCTACATACCGTATGTATACTGTGACACCGGAATTTTATTTTTGCATTTTCATTTTTTTGCCTCTGGCAAAAAAACAGTACATATGTATCTTTAATTATGATCCCCCAAAAATATGCTCTTTTGTTTGAACATCAGTTCACTTCATAAGCGCCGGGCATCTTGCCCTCACCCCCATCACAGCATGATTCATGATCGTATGGACGGAGTGAGCAATGTGGTCCCGATGTGGAAAACCCATCTCAAATACTCACATGTGATATTCCATCATTACTGGTCTCTGAATGGCTGTTATAGGAACAAGTGTGTGTGTTTTTTTTTCCATTCATAAAACACCAGTGTGAGCATTGCGCCTGGCCTGGGATGGGTTAACAGGACCGGGTGTTGTGTTTGCGACGGCAGGCTGAGTTATGGCGGCGGGTTAAAAGTCAAGCTGACAGGCCGTTTGTGGTCGGGCTTATGGGGTTCTGTTGATGCGGGTGTAAATGAGGGTTCCCAGTGCAAACAATCCCTCATGTCTCTTCAAAGAGAGACGCTGAGGCGATCAGTTTCAGGGGCTGGCCAGCTCCCTCCTGTTGTTGTCAACCCCTGTTCATGAGCTTTTGGCCCTGTCAAGGAAGTAATAGATCAAAAGCATCTGTGATATAGGATTTTTTTTGTTTGTTTGTTTTTTACAGTGGTCACATGGACATAAAACACGTGATCGTTAAGAGTAAACGTCATTCAGCATTAGATGACAGGTGCGTGCACAGGCTCGTACAGGAAGCTGAAAATCAACACAGGAAGTGAGGTCATGGTTGTTAAGTCCCCCAAATTTTTTGTCCCGTCCTCTGCTGTTGGCGCCACAGCTCCATAACATCCCACTCCTGTAAACACGGAGCTAATATAAGAAATCACATAAACAGAAAAAAAAAATCCCAAATGTTTATCGTTTATATTTTCAGAATTCTATGAACCTGCCTCCGGACAAAGCCCGGCTCCTCAGACAGTACGACAACGAAAAGAAATGGGACCTGATCTGCGACCAGGTGCATAATAAACACACACACACACACACTCAGTGCACGACAATATCGTCATCAAACACACATCATAATGCATAACGCTGCTGTTTGTCTTCAGGAGCGGTTTCAGGTGAAGAATCCGCCTCACACCTACATCCAGAAGCTACGAGGATACTTGGACCCTGGGGTCACACGCAAGGTGGGACTGAACAAATGACCCTCATGTAGATCCACTTAGAGAGGAACGTCACCGCGCTGACACATGAAAGTGTGTTTACGTGTTCCATCGACCTCTAACATCTGTCTGCTTCTGTCGCGTCTCGCAGAAGTTCCGCCGGCGGGTGCAGGAATCCACGAAAGTCTTGAGGGAGCTGGAGATTTCGCTGAGGACAAATCACATTGGGTAAACTATTCCTGTCGTTTTCTGGACCAGAACCACTCAGGTCCATTTGTTGGTCGACAAAAGCTCGGGGAAGCCACATCATTGTTTTGGACCGTGAAGAATAGTCAACAGTCTCTCTGGTGCCCCCTCATTGTTCTAACATGCCAGGCTCTGCAGCTCCACTTCATAGAGCTGGCCCTCATAATGCCCAGATGGTAGCCATTGTGCTGCCTCATCCACCACCCACCCCCCCCACCCGCCTATAGTGTTGAGCAGGAAGCTTTGTTGTGTATGCCAGAGGGACAGGAAGCCTTGCTGACCAGTGTTGAACACAGCCAAAAGCACAAACACACACACACAAACACACACGATGCTTTTCTGATGCTTACTGATGTAAGCTCCTGTCTCACATACGAGGACGGTGTCTGCGTCCTCGAGAGAGAGAGAGAGAGAGGGAGATGAGGCTCCAATACAGTGGAGTCGACCTGCAACAAACAACTGTTTTTAATCATCTGCCATTAATCTCATTCTCTTAATTATTCCACTCTGTTCAGCATCACACACACACACACACACACACACATGCACAGTAAATACACAAAATGTTGATGATTCTGCACATTGAAGCATATGTTTATATTAATGCACATCCACCCATACATGGTCATATTAAGTTACATATTTGTCATTTTAAGACACTACACAATTTTATACACACACACACACACACACACACACATATATATATATACATATAAACGCACACAGTGCTAGAGGGTGTGGACTGGACTTGGTGACCTGCTGACCCTCCTTTGTTCTCCTGCGTCACAGGTGGGTCAGGGAGTTCCTCAACGACGAGAACAGGGGTCTGGACGTCCTGGTGGAGTACCTCTCCTTCGCCCAGTGTGCTGTCATGTGAGTACTTCTACATTTACACATCGCTCACACCCACACCTCCTGACTCGAGCCACAACCTTTCCTAAGGAACTGGGCAGGGCCGTGAATCCAGCTGCTGCGTCGACACACGCGTCCTGCAGAGCCTGATATAAACTGCTTGTGCTTTTAAAACCAGCTCTCGGCACAGTGCATTCTTTGGTTTCGTTTGTGCGCCTTGTTGTGTACTTGGCCAACTGAATGTGTTTCTGGACATATGTGTGTGTGTGTGTTGCCTGAGTGGGTCAGACCCTGTGTGCGGAGCTTTATCGTGCAGCTTGATGACAGTTCTTGTGATAACCCCTGGCTCTCTCCCAGGCTGCCTCACTAACCTACGCTTCCCCTCGCCTCTCCTCTCCTCTCCTCTCCTCGCCTCGCCTCTCCTCTCCTCTCCTCTCCTCTCCTCTCCGTCCATGTGCCTCTGTGTTGCCTTGTGTGTCTGTGTGCGGCCCAGGTTGGATTTTGAGGGGCTGGAGAATGGGGAGGATGGCTTCTTGGACAAGGCTAAATCATGGAGCAGGTCTATAGAGGATCTGCACAATACGAGCGCCCAACCCTTCTGCAACACGCTGGTGCGCTCTGCCCGCCAGTCTGTCCTCCGGTACGTATATTGCAAAGCTGGCTTTCCCGCTCTTACCTATCCCCGTGATTGCCTTGCCCACCTAACCTTGAAAGCCTTGTGTTAGCATGCCAACCGGCCGACCTGGCGCCATTTGGTTGCAGTAACGTGCCACAGTGGCTGAAAGGGAACTGGTCCGCCGACCTGCCTGTTGACCTCATGGCTCTGCACAAACCCTGCATAAATCAGAGGATGAGCAGCGTCAGCGCTACAAGCCGGACGTCTCTGACCTTTTGCGTCGTGTCTCACTTTGTTCCCCGTCCTCCCACATCTGTCCACATGTGTGTGTGTGTGTGTATGTGCAGATGAGAGCCAGCTGTGAGCAGCAGCAGCAGCAGATGTTGGACCATTGTGATTCTCGTTTTCATGGTGAAGCTGCACAGACAAAGAGATTTTAATGAGATCAAATCAAAGGATTGTTTTTTTTTATTATTATGCAGGAGTACTTTTCCTGCATAATAATTTTATACATACATACATATATATATATACATATACTTATACACACACACACATATACTGTATATATATAGTAAGCACAGGGTGACTATGCAATACAATTACATAACAGTGGTGGTGTGAGTGAGTGCGTGTGCGTGCCTGCACAGAACTCGGTCTGTTGACAGCAGCGGGGAAACCAGGCTCCCATAATGCATCTGTAAACCTCAAAAGCCAACAAGTTTTTTCTGTCAGAGCCTGTTCTCTGTTATTTACTTGCAACAATGATCCCACGAACTGAAATGAAACTTTGTCAATTTGTGAAACTTTTTCTTTTTTTCTTTTTTTTTTACACATAAGCTCGATGACAGACTTGTGAACCAGATATTAACCTGTGCCGTCTGTTGCAGCTACGGCTCAGTCTCCAACAGCAAAACCATCAAAAACTCCCGTCTCGTGAGCCAAAAAGACGACGTGCACGTGTGCATCATGTGCTTACGAGCAATCATGAACTACCAGGTGACAGACCACATGTCAGACTCTGTGTGTGTGTGTGTGTGTGTATGTGTGCAACAGTGATAATGTCAGCACCTGGGTTTTTCTGACCCCTCCCTCTCTTTGTGTCTTCCTCGTGCAGTACGGCTTCAACATGGTCATGTCTCACGCACACGCAGTCAATGAAATCGCCCTCAGCCTGAACAATAAGAACTCACGGTAAGCACCGGGGCCCCCGTCCCCGTCCCCACGGGGCCGCGTCAAACAATAGGGGAAACCCTACAGCCAGTTCATATGATATGCTTCCCATTCTCCATGGGGCCTGGGCTCCTCTCTGAAGCCGTTAAAGGAATGTTTACCAAAGGGGAGATTAGTGGTAAACCACCGGGGCTGATCACTTCATAATGAAGTCGAGGAGGGCAAACGCTTACAAAGCTATAAACAACCTGCTAATCCGTCAGCGTTCAACATTAATTATTAATTTTAGCCCCTTGTTCATGTACCTGCACTTTTTTTTTAAATTTTCCTTCCTGTACGTCCAGGACCAAAGCGTTAGTCCTGGAGCTGCTGGCCGCCGTCTGTCTCGTCCGAGGAGGTCACGAGATCATCCTGTCAGCGTTTGACAACTTCAAAGAGGTGCCCCAAGCTACTTTTCCAATACATTTTAAAACCTTCTAGAGTTGCATTGCTCACAATTCGATTTATATTATACATATATATGTATATAAAATATATAATTTTTATATATATATATAAAAAATGATTGAAATGCTTTCGTACGTGGCTGCTGTGCATGAAGAAGTAAAGGACCAGGATGAGAGTATAGGCGTAAGCGAAGTGGGCCTGTCTGAGGTCGTTAGTCTCATTACGACGCCAGATGTGAGCCAGCCGTGCACAGTGATAAAGATCAAATCCCTGATGGGAGCCCGGTGGACCACAAAGGTTTGCTTAGCCCGGAACGAGGCAATGACCTCGCAGTCCCAAGCCCTGCAGAGACACAGCAGCTAATCAAGCCACCAGTCAAAACAAGATGGGATTTCAGCGGTGGTATTTACGACTTCTTCTATACGTTAATACACGGCGACGGATCTTTGAAATCTCACAGGTCGTCTGTTCACGCACGTCTGTGCCAGTAATCAACAATTAGGTCTATAACCAAGAATAATGTTTGTGTGTACACACAAAAAAAAAGAAGCTCTGAGAAAGTTGTGTTTATTTTCCACTGTTCGTCTGTGGTGTATTTTGATTTGTAGGAATTTGGCTTAAAAAAACAACACAAAACTTTACTAACTTTACTCTTTTCACATGAATAATGGGCGTTTTCATGATAAACATAACTTGTTGACACACAGCTGACATCATCATATAAAAAACACAGATGCAGTTTCATATCTCCTGCACTGTAACAACCCCTCCGACATAAGATTAATAAGCATATTTTAACAGAAGATGAGGAACTGAAAATAACTTATGATGATGCTCCGCACTAAATGGAGTTTAAGTTTCCTGTTATACGCCTGGAGTCATGATTTCACGTTTAAGCTAATTTTAATATAACATCTTAATTGTTTTTACACTTTTGCACATCATCCTCAGGGATTAAAATAAAACCCTCTGCACTGCCGACTCTTTTAGGTGTGTAAGGAGAAGCATCGCTTTGAGAGACTGATGGATTACTTCCGCAGCGAGGAGGGAAACATCGATTTCATGGTGAGTTGTTGTCGTTTTGATGTATTGCGTCAGTCCATTACCTTTGGATCTAAATCCATCTGCTCGCGGTCCAGGTGGCTTGCATGCAGTTCATCAACATCGTGGTCCACTCAGTCGAGGACATGAACTTCAGGGTCCATCTGCAGTATGAGTTCACCAAGCTGGGACTGGACGACTACCTGGAGGTGAGAAGACACCACGGCGATCAGGTATCCTCGTCACAGTCACCTGTTCTGACTCTGTCTCTTCTCGGGTCAGAAATGTAAACACACGGAGAGCGACAAGCTGTCGGTGCAGATCCAGGCCTACCTGGATAACGTGTTTGACGTGGGTGGCCTGCTGGAAGACGCCGAGACCAAGAATGCAGCGCTGGAGAAGGTGGAGGAGCTGGAGGAACACCTGTCCCATGTAAGTGCACCACCCAATCCGGACCACCAACACGGCTCCCCGCTTCCCTTTATGAGATTATTGTGGTTCGCCAGCCGTGTACTTAAGTTGGCTGTTTCTACGTGGCAATTATGAAATCGACTCGGCGTTTGCATTTCACAAGTGGTTGAGGATAATGACGGGGCGCAGAACACTGGGAAACACTGTGCCTCACACAGTCTTAATATTGTTCTTTCTCTCTGTCGGCTGCTTCGGTCTGGGCCGTCGCCTTTGTGTCCCACGCCGCTTCGCAGAGACCCTCCTCACGTGGAAAAGGTCGTAGGCGGCCCTGACATCACTCGAGGAATTTCATAACAAACTCTGCCCTCGGGGATGATGAATGTTGGGGGAGGCTGAGGATGAGGATTCTGGGTTTCTCATACGGCCCATGTGATCGGCTCCAAATCAAAACGGAAAGCTGTGTCACGCTGTTGCTGCGTCATATCTTATTTCTTATTGATGATGCTCACTGTATCCGCGCATAGAGGGGGGGAACTGGGAGAGATGCTGTTTGTGGATCCACCACCTCTCATCTCCGTTTGTTCTCTCCTCTCCGTCGTCTTTCCTAGGTGACGGAGAAGCTGCTGGAGGTGGAGAATGAAACGATGATGAAAGTCGCCGACCTGGAGAAGCTGCTCCTGCAGAAGGACAAGGACCTGCAGGCGATACGGGTGAGCAGGGTGCTGCGGTGATGCTCCGCTGCATGGGGACGCGCTTCACTCACTGTCTGCTCTTGCAAAATATCACTTTCAGATGCTCGCAGCTAAATTGCTGTGATAGCAAATTAGGTCAGCAGGAAACAGGATGTTACTTTGGCTTGCGGAGTCATTGTGTGTTGTGCTCTGTACCGCCCCCTGGTGACCGGCTCAGGAGACGTACGAGTCGACCAACACCCAGGTCAACACGCTGCGGAGGATGATTAAAGAGAAGGACGCCGCCTTCCAGAGGCACTTCAACATCGAGCGGCGGCTGCTGGAGCTCGAGCAGCAAGGCACCATCCGCTTGCACAAGAAGCCCGACGGCGACATCGCCATCGAGCCGCTCGGTGTGGCTGGCGGCGGGGGCGGCGGCCTCGGGATCCCTCTGGGTGACTTTGGGCAGCTGTCTCTGGGGTCAGCAGCAGGGTTAACAGAACCAGGAGGACCCGACAGCAGTTTACCACCAGCCAGTGAAGCTCCTCCACCACCACCCCCTCCACCACCACCTCCTCCCCCCCTGCCCTCTGCCACAGGTGACAAACCATGAGTCACGGTGACCACGCCCACTGACACATACACTGTGTGAAAGTTTGCTTTGGTTTGTCTGTGGCCTATTTTTAACTCCCGCTTCTTGCTCATTTATGCCGAGTCAGGTGATGGGTCACAGCCGCGTTCCTCTACCCACAGACAGGAAATGGAAACATGCTCGCTTCCTGCGTGCGCGCAGATGATCTCTTTGTTTTGCCGCGGTTTTAAGCTCAGTATAAAATAAGTTAAAACTTTGTTTAATCGCAAAGACGTTTGCTAAGATTAAAAATAAAAGGCGCCACAGATCAAATCAAACGTAGAGGCTAGAAAATGTATAAAAAATAAGGTCAATAAAATGATCTAGAAATATTTTCTTCTGCATTAATTACAGGTTCGACTGCACCAGTTCCACCACCTCCACCTCCTCTGGCTCCACCTCTGCCAGACGCGTCTCCCTCAGTCTTCCTGAGTGTTGGTCTGTCAGGTGAGAGACGCACAATTAACTCTACACTTGACTTCCTACTCTGCTTCAGTTCAAAAAGCAAACGTTCATTCGCTTCTTCACGTCGCAGCTATCAGAATCAAGAGGCCCATCAAGACCAAGTTCCGCCTGCCCGTGTTTAACTGGACGGCGCTGAAGCCCAATCAGATCAACGGCACAGTCTTCAACGAGATCGACGACGAACGCGTGTTAGAGGTAACGCACGCTGTTCTGTTCCGTTCCGTCAGGTCTGTGCGGGTGTGAGAAGATTTGACTGACAGAGCTGTCGGTATAAGCAAAACTCCAGCCAGCTGTCGCCACATGTTGCTAATTGGTGCATTGAAATATGCGACGATGTATTTTTTCCAGCTGAGCCCCACCCACTTTAAATCAATTCGAAGAAACAAAACCCGAGCGAGAAAAGAAAACTTTGCTTTTATTGAGAAGCTGATTATATAATATAATAATATATGACCTGCCCGTCGTCTGCAGGAGCTGGATCTGGAGAGGTTCGAGGAGCTCTTTAAGACCAGAGCCCAGGGTCCGGTTGTGGATCTGGCCTGCACCAAGAGCAAAGTGGCCCAGAAGGCAGCAAACAAGGTCACACTCCTGGACGCCAACCGCTCCAAGAACTTAGCCATCACACTGCGAAAGGCCAACAAGACCACGGAGGAGATCTGCAAAGCCATAGAGAAGTACCTGCTTTTCATGGCCTTCACCATAACGTTTGGAAACATAGACAGGAATGTGCTGATATGAATTATGTGTATGCTCAGGTTCGACCTGAAGGCCTTACCCGTGGACTTCGTCGAGTGCCTGATGCGCTTCCTGCCCACGGAGGCGGAGGTCAAGGTGCTGCGTCAGTACGAGCGTGAGCGGCGTCCACTGGACCAGCTCGCCGAGGAGGACCGCTTCATGTTGCTGTTCAGCAAGATCGAGAGGCTCACGCAGAGAATGAACATCATCACCTTCGTCGGGAACTTTGCGGACAACGTCAACATGCTCACGCCGCAGCTCAACGCCATCATCGCCGCTTCTGGATCGGTCAAATCGGCACCGAAGCTGAAGAGGATGCTCGAGGTAAGAGGGGTTGGTGCCTGGTGGGTCTGTTTGTGGCGTTTGCGTCGCACGTTCATCTTGTTGTCTTCTGCTCCACCTGTAGATCATCTTGGCTCTGGGGAACTACATGAACAGCAGCAAGCGAGGCTGTGTCTACGGCTTCAAGTTACAAAGTCTTGATCTGGTGAGTAAAACCAAGCCGACGTTGTTGTTGTTGTTTCTTCTATCAACACACTCACTTCATTGTCGCATTGCTTTTGTCGCACAGTTGCTGGACACTAAGTCGACAGACAGGAAAATGACGCTGCTTCACTACATCGCTCTCATAGTCAAAGAGAAATACCCGGAACTGGCCAACTTCTATAACGAACTGCACTTTGTGGATAAAGCTGCAGCAGGTGAGTTTCACATCAACATCTTCTTCACTTAAACAAAAAAACAAAAAACAACACAACAGGAAATAAAAGATCATCTCTGTTTGTGAAGTCTCTCTGGAAAATGTGCTGCTGGACGTTCGAGAGCTGGGTAAAGGAATGGACCTGATCCGGAGAGAGTGCAGCCTCCACGACCACTCGGTCCTGAAAGGCTTCATCCAGGCCAGTGATGCACAGCTGGACAAACTGCAGAAGGACGCCAAGACAGCAGAGGTACCAACACTGTCCTCGCACACCCTGCATCCAATACTGTCCTCACACCCTGCATCCAATACTGTCCTCACACATCCCACATCCAACACTGTCCTCACACACCCCGCATCCAACACTGTCCTCGCACATCCTGCATCCAATACTGTCCTCACACATCCCGCATCCAACACTGTCCTCACACATCCCGCATCCAACACTGTCTTCACACACCCTGCATCCAACACTGTCCTCGCACGCCCTACATCCAACACTGTCCTCACACATCCTGCATCCAACACTGTCCTCACATATTCTGCATCCAACACTGTCCTCACACACCCTGCATTCAACACTGTCCTCACACATCCCGCATCCAACACTGTCCTCACACATCCCGCATCCAACACTGTCCTCACACACCCTGCATCCAACACTGTCCTCACACATCCTGCATCCAACACTGTCCTCACACACCCTGCATCCAACACTGTCCTCGCACACCCTGCATCCAACACTGTCCTCACACACCCAGCATCCAACACTGTCCTCGCACACCCCGCATCCAACACTGTCCTCACACATCCTGCATCCAACACTGCCCTCGCACACCCTGCATCCAACACTGTCCTCACACATCCTGCATCGAATACTGTCCTCACACACCCTGCATCCAACACTGTCCTCACACACCCTGCATCCAACACTGTCCTCACACATCCTGCATCCAACACTGTCCTCACACATCCTGCATCCAACACTGTCCTCACACACCCTGCATCCAACACTGTCCTCGTACACCCTGCATCCAACACTGTCCTCACACATCCTGCATCCAACACTGTCCTCACACATCCTGCATCCAACACTGTCCTCACACATCCTGCATCCAACACTGTCCTCACACACCCTGCATCCAACACTGTCCTCGTACATCCCGCATCCAACACTGTCCTCACACACCCTGCATCCAACACTGTCCTCGTACATCCCGCATCCAACACTGTCCTTACACATCCCGCATCCAACACTATCCTCATACATCCTGCATCCAACACTGTCCTCACACACCCTGCATCCAATACTGTCCTCACACACCCTGCATCCAACACTGTCCTCGTACATCCCGCATCCAACACTGTCCTCGTACATCCCGCATCCAACACTGTCCTTACACATCCCGCATCCAACACTGTCCTCACACACCCTGCATCCAACACTGTCCTCACACATCCCGCATCCAACACTGTCCTCGCACGCCCTACATCCAACACTGTCCTCACACACCCTGCATCCAACACTGTCCTCACACATCCCGCATCCAACACTGTCCTCACACACCCTGCATCCAACACTGTCCTCACACATCCTGCATCCAACACTGTCCTCACACATCCTGCATCCAACACTGTCCTCGCACATCCTGCATCCAACACTGTCCTCACACATCCTGCATCCAATACTGTCCTCACACACCCTGCATCCAACACTGTCCTCGCACATCCCGCATCCAACACTGTCCTCACACATCCCGCATCCAACACTGTCCTCGCACACCCTGCATCCAACACTGTCCTCGCACATCCCGCATCCAACACTGTCCTCACACATCCCGCATCCAACACTGTCCTTGCACACCCTGCATCCAACATGGTCTCCCTCCACACCCTGCACCTGAGACCATCCACATCTGTCCCACATGAGTCTCACTAAACAGAAAAAAAACCCCATGACTGTTTACAAACGCTGACTCCCATACTGCCTCGCACATCCCGCATACAATATTGTCCTCGCACATCCTGCATCCAACACTGTCCTCGCACACCCTGCATCCAATACTGTCCTCGCACATCCTGCATCCAACACTGTCCTCGCACACCCTGCATCCAATACTGTCCTCGCACATCCTGCATCCAACACTGTCCTCACACATCTTGCTTCCAACACTGTCCTCGCACATCCCGCATCCAACACTGTCCTTGCACGCCCTACATCCAACACTATCCTCGCACATCCTGCATCCAACACTGTCCTCGCATCCAACACTGTCCTCGCACACCCTGCATCCAACACTGTCCTCGCACACCCTGCATCCAACACTGTTCTAACACACCCTGCATCCAACACTGTCCTCACACACCCTGCATCCAACACTGTCCTCACACACCCCGCATCCAACACTGTCCTCGCACATCCTGCACCCACACTGTCCTCGCACATCCCGCATACAATATTGTCCTCGCACATCCTGCATCCAACACTGTCCTCACACACTCTGCATCCAACACTGTCCTCGCACATCCCGCATCCAACACTGTCCTCACATACCCCGCATCCAACACTGTTGTGCACATACCCTGCATCCAACACTGTCCTCGCACACCCTGCATCCAATACTGTCCTCGCACATCCTGCATCCAGTATTGTCCTCGCACATCCCGCATCCAACACTGTCCTCGCACATCCCGCATCCAATATTGTCCTCGCACATCCCGCATCCAACACTGTCCTCGCACATCCTGCATCCAACACTGTCCTCGCACACCCCGCATCCAACACTGTCCTTGCACGCCCTACATCCAACACTGTCCTCACACATCCCGCATCCAACACTGTCCTCGCACATCCTGCATCCAACACTGTCCTCGCACATCCCGCATCCAACACTGTCCTCACACATCCTGCATCCAACACTATCCTCATACATCCTGCATCCAACACTGTCCTTGCACGCCCTACATCCAACACTGTCCTCACACATCCCGCATCCAACACTATCCTCACACATCCTGCATCCAACACTGTCCTTACAAACCCCCCATCCAACACTGTCCTCATACATCCTGCATCCAACACTGTCCTCACACATCCTGCATCCAACACTGTCCTTACAAACCCCCCATCCAACACTGTCCTCATACATCCTGCATGCAACACTGTCCTCACACATCCTGCATCCAACACTGTCCTCACACACCCTGCATCCAACACTGTCCTCACACACCCTGCATCCAATACTGTCCTCGCACATCCTGCATCCAACACTGTCCTCACACACCCTGCATCCAACACTGTCCTCGCACATCCTGCATCCAACACTGTCCTCACACATCCTGCATCCAACACTGTCCTAACACACCCTGCATCCAACACTGTGCTCGCACACCCTGCATCCAATACTGTCCTCGCACACCCTGCATCCAACACTGTCCTCGCACGCCCTACATCCAACGCTGTGCTCGCACACCCCGAATCCAACACTGTCCTCACACACCCTGCATCCAACACTGTCCTGCACACACCCCGCATCCAACACTGTCCTCACACATCCTGCATCCAACACTGTCCTCGCACACCCTGCATCCAACACTGTCCTCACACATCCTGCATCCAATACTGTCCTCGCACATCCTGCATCCAACACTGTCCTAACACACCCTGCATCCAACACTGTCCTCGCACACCCTGCATCCAATACTGTCCTCGCACACCCTGCATCCAACACTGTCCTCGCACATCCCGCATCCAACATGGTCTCCCTCCACACCCTGCACGTGAGACCATCCAACACTGTCCCACATGAGTCTCACTAAACAGGAAAAAAAAACATGACTGTTTACAAACGCTGACTCCCATACTGTCCTCCTTCCCAATTCTAGGAAGCGTTCAACAACGTGGTGAACTACTTTGGGGAGAGCGCCAAGACGACTCCGCCCTCGGTGTTCTTCCCCGTGTTTGTGCGCTTTATCAAAGCCTACAAGGTGAGGACAGTGAGCAGAGGCGGCGGCATCGAGTGTCTCTCGTCACGTCTGCACTGCACAGGGTGCAGCTCTCTCTCTCTCTCTCTCTCTCTCTCTCTCTTTCTGGACGGACAGGAAGTTCCCCCCAGTTTGTCTCTCACAACAAAGCAGGCCAGACCTTTGGCTGCCTCTGTGCCACAGGACGTGGCGCTTAGCGCGAGGCCAAATAACAGGAAAGGCCAGCTGGGTCTGAGTGTGGAGCAGCAGCTGTGCTGTTTAGACTGGCTCTTCCCACTCCTTCCCTCCTCCCTCCTCACCCCTGGGCCGCCTCACCCTGCCCCACCACACGGCGCGCTTCCTGACATTGTTCTCGGCGTGGATTTATGGGAGGAAATATGCAGCATTAGGGTTTCTGTGTCCGTCTGTAGACATGAGTGCATCTTAAATGAATAGTGGGAATTAAAGATGATTAAGTTAATGACCGTGTGACTTTACAGATACAGACATGCAAATGGCATCCGTCCCTGCAAGTACATTTCACAAACAGTGTTTTGTAAAGTGTTTATGTGCGTTTTAAAAGTTGAGGCAGAATCAAAGTGCGTTTCCTGTTAACCTCCGTGTCTGTGAGCTACGGCTTCTTGTCACTGACCGGTGGCCTTGATCTCCTCTCTCCAGGATGCAGTGGAAGAAAACGACCAGAGGAAGAAGCAGGAACAGGCAATGAGAGAAAAGCTACTGGCTCAGGAGGCGAAACAGCACGACCCCAAGGTCCAGTCCAAGTGCACGCGAGCGAGCTGATTGAAAGCGAGCCGATGTTTACTCGGTGCTAAACGAAGCCTTTGTCTCTGCCGCTCCAGGTCCAGGCGCAGAAGAAGAGGCAGCAGCAGCAGGAGCTGATCGCCGAGCTGCGCAGGCGGCAGGCCAAAGACCACCGGCCTGTGTATGAGGGCAAAGACGGCACCATTGAAGACATTATCACAGGTGGGCCAGACAGCAGCCTAAAACGACCCCCAGGGGGCATCAGCGGGCCCGGTCGCCCCAGGCTGAGGACGGCTGTGGTCATTCACTGCTCAGCTCCTCTAAAGTGCACCCTGTGCTATGTGGTCCAGACACAGGCACATGTAGAGAGCAGCACGCAGCAGCTGGGCAGCTGAGAGCTAATCCTGTAACGAGCTGCCTCGTTAGCGCTCAAGTGGCAACACTCAGTATGCTGAGAGTCAGACAGGTAGTCTGAGTCTAGGTGCAAATGGAATGCAGTATTTAAGGATCTTTATTTGATCCTGCTTAAAAGCGTTTGTGGTAGCGTTTTGTTCAAAGTACTTTGGCGATGTTGTTTGTAGAAGAGTTAGATAATGCCGATGAAAAAAAACGACAGGAAAACGAGTATCTACAGCCTCAGGAGATAATCAGTGTTCTGTACTCGTATGTGAATAATACTATAATGTTGTGTTAATGTCATTGACAGGGATGTAAATAATGCTTCTGTGTTACTACTATTATTACTACAGAGCTCATTATGAAGCTTCTGTGTCCTAATCCTATTAAACCCCCTGAGGTTTGCTGCTACACACCTGTGCTCCAACCAGCACAGCTCCACATTCCACAAGTTCATTACAGTCTCCTGAATTAACTATATCAAGGTGGCCCCTCCCCCACAGGGGCAGTGTCTCAGGTGTGATGTGTTTTTTTTTTCTCCCTCCCCCTCCTCCCCCAGTACTGAAGAGCGTGCCCTTCACAGCCCGCACTGCTAAACGCGGCTCACGGTTCTTCTGTGAAGCCAACCTCTGCGACGACGCCAACTGCTAGCCCTCCCCCCCCTAATGCCAAGGTTGTTTCAGGTGTCTCTCGTATGCCTCCTGACCACTATGCATGCAGCATGAACCACCCCCTCCCACTCCGGTTACTGTCACCTAACTCGGGCCCATCACTGGTTGTTTGTGTTCTACTACTAGAAGACTCCTATCAGGCGTTAGGTGATAGGAGCCAGCCAAACCTCTTTGCCTGCCACAGAGCGACATGTTATTAAAAAAAAACCAAAAAAAAAAACAACGAAAGTTGTCCCCCCCTGGTGGTGGCGGCATATTTTGCACGTGAAAAATATGTCGACGCGCTCATGTTGCAACTTGGATTAAACGAGTCAGAGCATCATGCATGAGTCCTGTCAAAGCCTGTGCATTGTTGTGGCGTATTTGAATGCAGCTGCGATAAAGAGGTTTGGCTACTTTACTGGTTTTCGCCAACGATTGCTTTGTTCCATGAGACTAACTCGTTTGGGTGTCGGTTTCTCCTGCTAACATGTCACTCTTCTTTCCTCGACCACCACTGTTCATCCCGCCCCTTTCAGCTGAGAAGAAGATTAATGACAGTATTTCTCACTCCTAAGCGAGGGTAAGGAAGGTCGCCTGGCTGAAACCCGGCCCGCTTGGCCTTCCGGCTCCTGTGTGCCGCTACAGTGACGTCAGCCGCTTCAGCTAGTGCTTCACTTGCAAACAAAAACAATGCTTTACCACACAACTGTAATAATAATAATAATAATAGTAATAATAATAATAGTAATAATAATAATAATAGAAGCAAGTAGCAATAAATCACATTCATTCATTCAATTACGAATCCCCTGCAGTATTGTCAGGATATTATTTTGTTCCTATGTGTAACTATACCCTTTAATATACCATCATCCTCATCACCTCCTATTATGTGTTGCATGTTGTCCACTGTTCATTCATGTACAACTCACCTGTCGACAATGTCCGCCATGTGTTGTGTCTGCTAACTGTCATCTGCGGTGTGCTGAACGGATATTTGGTCAACAGGCTCTAAAAAAAACAAAACACACACACAAAAAAAACAAAAACAAAAACAACCAGATGCAGTCAGTTGTGCATTAAAACAGTCTATATCCAAAACTGTTAAAGGTAAAAAAGGTTTTCTTACCTGTTGCTCCACAGACTGAAGAGCTTGTTGACCACTGTATTGTAAATGTAACAGCGATAGCTATGTTTTGTTTTGTACTGCTGCATTATTGTTGCTACAAAGTCGTCGGAGCTACATTCCCAAAGCCCTGAACTTCACCGTCTTGTGCATCACTATGACCAGGTGAAGTGCAAGGCTATGGAAATGTGCCATCTAGTGTTTGGTCTGTACTTTTTTTAAATGCTTATTTGCAGATATTTAAATTTCTAATTTTCAGTTAACATGAGTTTTACTGCAGACGTTAATTCTTCCATAATTATTTGACTGAAGTAAATTAAGACATGCAATCAGTTGCCAGTTTATTAGGTACACCTGGATGAAACTAATTCAACACTCCTGCAACAAATCCCCCCTTAATTAGGGCTGTGGTGTCCAGACATATATGCGTATACACACACACACACACACACACACACATATTACATGCACACACACACACATCCTAATGATATGAATGAGTGGCTAAAATAATAGAAACACAAGAGGTTCCAGGTGTACCTAATGAACTGGAAGCTGCATGTATACAGACTACATTTGACATTAAGGACAAGCAAAGGAAGTACATCAAATTTGCACTTTGACCTTCGGGTCCTCTAACTTGTGTGCCCCCCCTCCCCCTCCCTTGTTTCTCACTCCTTTCTCCGAACCTACTCACAGATCTTCGAAACCAGCCTTTCCTGCGAGCTGATGCGTTGATCCGGAGCGGTTGGAAGAGACCCTAAACCCCTCATTCGTCACTTATACCCCCCCCCCCCACTTATACCCCCCTCCCCCTCTATAACCTCCCCCCATCCCCCCCCGTGTCCTGATGGTCCATCTCAACCCTGAGGCTGCAGGTCACAAAGACTCAGAAGGGAGGACAGGACAGAGCCCTTGTTTTAGCTGGGTAATTTATTTATTTATGGAGGCCCGTAAACCGCCACTTTACCAGATCAGGCATGGATATATACGTCAGCACAGTGGTTCACTCCTCTCTCCACTACAAGCATCAGACTTTGGCTGCTCTGTTGGCGGCGGGAGCCAAACCAGCCGCAGCGGGACACACCTGCATACAGGTGAGGTGAGCTCACTGACACGTGCCTGCCAACACGTGGATCTTATTCCCAACACCGTTCATTCCCTCAGATAGACTATATGAATCCCACAAGGGGATTGATTCACTTGTTGCACTCGCTATGGGGACGTGTTTGTGGGACAGAACCCACACAGAGGCGGCCATGGGACGCTGCCTCCTGATAACGGACAACCGGGATTCTGGAATTCTGTATCAACACATTCAATCAAGATATTGATACATACTACGGTTGGATTCGATTACAATCACATGTATCGTGAAGGAGAGGACGTCAACAGGCCTGGTTTCCCTTTGTGCCAAGCTAGCCCAACCAAACTTAATTGAATGTCTCGTTTTGCTTCGGAAGTGCCTTTTATGTGTAAACAGTGTTATATCTCATGGGTCAGCCATAATAAGTTTATGTTACATCTTCATTTTTGTTAAAAAAAAAAAAGATTGTATTTTTTGATGCCTCATACTTTTTTTTTAACATTAGCCTTATGATACAAGACAATAATATACAAAAGTTGAAATTTGCAAAGTGAAGGGCACAGAGTGGGTGGAAGATTCCGGGAATACGGACTTTGTGATTGCTCTTATTTACCTCTGTAATGCTGCAAGTGTCTTAAAGGTCGTTTCGTTTTTTGATGTGAGATTCATGACGTTTGCTTAAAAACTGAATGTTAGTCGCCTTGACAACACTTTCTGTCACAGAAAGTGACAAATGTATGAAGATTGGACTGGGACCGCTGCGTCAGGCCTCGGATGTCGTTCATGTGCTTTAGATGTGGTGATGGATGAAGGACGTTTCACTTCTTAAGGGGTGTTTTTCTTTGATCTTGTCGAGACGATGAGTTTCCTCCTAACAGCTGTTGAGACTTACAGCCTCTGATCGAATATAACAACGGCACAAACGAGCGATACACTACTTAATTGGGCTTATTTTGTATGAGACACTATTGTTTAAGTGGCCATTTATGTACATTGAAATCAAGAAATGTGCTTTTTATGAGAAACTATCCTTGATATTGTCTATTGACTGAGAGATGACTTCCTTTTTAATAAATGAGTTATCTAACTACAGGAACCGTTTGTACTGTATATTCAGAAAAGGAAAAAAAAAATTTCATAACGTTAACTCCAGCAAGAACTAACGATCAATTATCCATTGACAGACCGAGTCACAGTGTAATTCTACTATAAAAATCCATTTAATTTCTTATATCAAAAAGAAATAGAATCATAAACAATTAGAACCACAAATATCCGTGTGGGTTTGGCCACCAAAAAAAGAAACAAACAAAAAAAAACCTCTAAATGAAAAATGATTGTTCTGATTTACATGATGGTGTGAAAATATAACAGAGGAGGATGTTTTATTAAAAAAACAAAAAAAAACAAACAAAAAGAAATAAAACTTACGAATACTGTTAGTGATGGTAAAAGCCGGAACGTTTCCTATAGTGTGGGATGTGAGAGCACCATGAGCGGTGATACGGCAGGTGAGTCTGAGAGGACGGTCAGATAGACACTGTGAAGACTGACAGACAGGTTCAAGACTGACAGACAGGTGGCTGGTTAGTAGTTAGCAGTGAGGGGACATAACAAAGGAATGCTCATCAATTAGCTGATCAGTCTCCTTACTGGGAATGCACTTAACAATGAGCGTTAACCTAAATTACATGTTACATGTAATTACATACAACACAGAGAGAGAGAGAAAAAAAAACGCTTGCACAGAAGAACGTACCATCAAACGGGCTCCCTGGCCTTTCCTGGAAGTACATTTACAATCAAACGACAAGGAATCGAAAGCTGAACGTTGCTGTTCCCGGTGAACCGCTTCAAAGAGATGACCGGAAATTCACAGAGGACCCNGAGGCCCCCCCCCCCCCCCCAAAAAAAAGCTAAATCCAGCTTCTGCCCAGAGCGTCCTGCAGCAGGCTAAACCAAGGCCACAGAGATCCATCCCAGACTATTTCATCCTGGAATGTGGACTTTTATTACAATCATCTTCATCCAGCACACACACACACACACACACACACAAACACACACGCCGCCACTGACTCATTCACTTAGGTCAATTCTACAACTTAAAAAAAAAAAATTGTTAAAAAGTACAGACTGCTATTTGTTACTTGATGTTGTATTCCTGGGTATATTTTCAAGACACTTTGTTAATAGGTTTATGTATATATATATATATATGCAAATATATATATATGTATATATATATATAACTTGAGTCTGTGCAAGGAGGTAAAAGACAATCAGTTGAATGTAGTTTTTTGAGACGACAGAACAAACAGCGTCTGCGAAGCCGAGTCGTCCGTGTGTGCGTGTGCAGACCTTCAGACCTCCAGCAGCACACTAACACACACACACACACACACACCCAATGTGAAAGACGTGTGTGGAACCGGTATCCAGGAAGCATTCGTTATGACCCTGACACGTCTCTCTTTCATGAACAGCAAAGACTCGGCAACACTCTCCAGGATGGAACAAGATTCTCTCTCTTTTTTTTTTTCCTCTTTCCTACCCCTCTATACAATTAATACAAAAATAAAAAGTTAAATTTGTTCCACGGCCGCTCGATCTTTTACATTTGCACAGAGGTAGTGGCTATAATGCGTGAGATCTGTGAGAAGGAGGTGAGCAAAAATTTAAAAAAAATGAACTGAGTAAATGTCTATAAAAACGGTTCCTTTTCAATCGCCAGAGGGTTGTTGTTTGTTTTGTTTTTGTTTTTGTCAAAGAACAAAATATAATACTGCAATCACTTAAAAAAGTAGTCCTTCATTTTATACATTTTATACAGTGTTCTTGCTTTTTTTTTTTTGTTGCTTTTCTTTTTAGTTGGTAAAAGGCATGAAGTGGAGAGCGCTCGTCGGCTCAACACTGGGATGGGCAGGGTGACGTCGGCAGAATTCCATTCCCGCCGAGCTCTATGCTAGTGGGTCACTCAGGTCCTCATCACCCTGGGAGAGGAGCTCCTTCTTCTCATCTGTGCTGGCCAGAGAGTTGCGGCTGTTGTGGGCGCCCATGTACAGGGTGGCATACACTGGGTTGGTGAAGTTGGTGGGCTGTGGAGCAAACGACAAATTACACAGTGACTACGACGACGCAAAGAACTTGATCTCCTCAATGTAAAAGGAGCATTTCGCATCGTTCACCAAAAAGGAACATCAACAAAACATCTCATTTTGCCATCATTTTTAATTGGAGCAACAAACAAATCATGAAGCTCCTCTGATGACATCATCACATCATTCGTCACGCTGGCGATGGGTGGAGACGTTTTAGCGGGGATACCTTGTCGGGGTCCAAAGCGAAATCGGAATCCAGGAGCTCCCCGGCATCATCGTCGGGATCTCCCTCGTAGATCTTATAGGCGGGGTTCCCGATCTCAACATTCATGGCTCCATTTGTCATCCGGTGGTGCTGGAAGCCCTTGGCACTGCAGGCAGACAGATTTGAAGAAAACTCAGTAAAGCTGTGTGATTTAGATTTACACTTAGACCGTTGTAAAACAGGAACGATAATAATTATAATTATTATATTATATTATAAAATAATAATAATAATTACGTAAGAAACCCTCCATTAAACAATTCAACGTAGATATTATATGAGAACTCATAACACAAACCAGGCACTGACTCAGCACCAGCTACACACAATCCACCACCAAGACAAACATATATTTAAGGTTGTCAAATGAGCTTTTTCTTTTTTGTCCAAAGGCCATTTGATCGAACCCAGGAAATATACCTCAGTGGGTCTGGATCATCACATTGCAAATAATCATCTGTTTGCAAGCAGTTAAACACTGTTCATGGACGCACACTGTACATTCTGCTACGCAAGCACATGGAGTGAGTCTGACGTACACACAGGTAAACAAGGGAGGGGGAGATGCAAGTGGGACGAAACCGCTGAGCTGAACCGATTCAGATATGAGTCCCTGTGTTAGGACACACAGGCGATGGCAGGCAAGGACAAACAGAGAGGTTTTCTACATCGACCAACAGAGGGCACACATGGACGGACAATCTGACTGGATATTCAAGAATGAGGGGATTTGTGGGTCGACAGCTTAATTACATAGCCTATAAAGTTACCGCGAGCACTGAGAACGAGATTTGCCCGGCCTTAGAGACCTGGGAGACAGGAAATAGATGGTTATCACAAAGTGAGAGAGAGAGAGAGAGAGAGAAGATAGGCAGCATAGCTGTGAGGAACAGATGAAAAGTGAAGCAAGAAAAACAAAAAGCCTTCTGAAATGACTTACCCTCGCATTCTCCGCTTGTACCACAAGATGGCACCAACCACCAGCAGGGCCAGTAAGAGCAGCAGAAGCACTGGGATGACGATGGAGGCCGTACCTGCAAGTGTGCAAATTTATTATTATTTTTATTATTATTTTTATTATTGTTGTTGTTGTTGTTGTTGTTGTCATGTGACTTACTTCCACTGGAAGTAGAAGAATCCACAGACGCAGCTGCAGTTTCACATCTGTAACCCGTCCATCCTACAGGACACCTGAGTGCACAGTGAGCCGCTGGTTACAGTGTGTGTGTGTGTGTGTGTGTGTGTGCCAGAGGTGAGCGTCATATCTTACTTGCACTGAGGCAGCAGTGTGCGAGTGTCAAACGAACATTGCCCATTGGCACAATAGTCCAGGCAGGAATAGCAGCTGGGTTGGGTCTGACCATTGGGACAGCTACACACACACACACACACACACACACACACACACACACAGACACACAGACACACACACACAAAACATTATGTTCCTCATGGATGTCGGTAGTTTAAGCACAACCAAATATGGGTCCTGGTGTCCACATAATTTTGGCCACGTGGCTCAGTGGTAAAAAAGCAGTCCAAAATTAACATCAACAAATATTTCCTTTAGTCCGAGACTCGTTGATTTTGAGCACAGTCGGCGTTCCACAGTGGACCCACCTGCAGGAAACCTCCCCCGAGGACGACGTCAGACATTTGCCCGTTCCGCAGAACTGACACTTGTCCAGCTCGCACTGGTGTCCGATGTACTGAGAGGGGCACCGGCACAGTTTGGCGCCGTCGGCGGTCTCTAAGCAGGTTCCGCCGTTCTGACAGAACCCTTCACATTTACCTGAGGACGCGGAGGAAGAGTTGGTCACATGAGGTCGGAGCGCTGGCGTTCCCTCGTATATTCCCACACCACGTGTACTTGTACTTACTGTACTGGCACTGGTCTCCCTGGTACTCCGGTGGGCAGCTGCAGATGGGCTGGTTGCCCATGTTGACCGAGCAGTTGCCCTGGTTCCTGCAGTAGTCCTGACAGGTCTTCTGGTTGCAGGTGGGTCCTGTAAAGCCCTTGGGGCATCTGCAGGTCGGAGCGCCTTACGATCAAGGTCAAATAAAAATGACAAGTTAGAGAAACTTTGGTTCCTTGCAGCATTTGGTACTTGTATAATATACAGTATATTATGTACATATATACATATATATACAGTATATGATAGTCGTGTATGTACCTGTATGAGAAGCAGTGCAGGTGCCGCCGTTCTTGCAGTAATCCCTGCACTGGTTGATCTCGCATCTCTCGCCGGTGTAGCTGGGCTGGCAGCGACACTTGGCCACCTGACGGGCGTTCAGGAAGCAGCTGCCGCCGTTCTGACACTGGAGATCGCAGGGTCCTGAGGGGGGCGCTGTAGGGGGGAGACGTTTCAGGGTGAAACATTGTTTTCGACGATGAATCTTAGTAGTTAGCCTGGAAGCAAGTCTACAGTCGTGTACAGTCGGACTTACTGAATGGTGACTGGGTCGGTGCCGGTCTCTCCACACACGTGCCATTGTCGGCCATGTAGTTGTTAGGGCAGGTACACACTGGTCCACTGGGGCTGAGAAGACACAGCCACTCGCACTTCTTCCGGTCACATGGGTTCGTCACTAATGCAGAGAGAAACAATGGGAACAAAGGGAAACAAGTTAAGAATTTAAAAAAACAACAAAAAAACCCCATGCATTCCACAATTACAAGTTTTAAACACTGTTTCTCAACTATGCAACAAAGTGCATCTTCTGACACTCACTCTCTGGCTGCTTGTAGCGGTGATACAGGACAATGTCTGTCGCGTGGTTGATGCCTGTGGTGAGATTCTCCATGGGGCCTTTGCCAAACTTGTTGACTCGGAAGACAAAGTTATTGATATACGTGACCCCGTATATGTAATCCTCAAAGATATCGATGCTGAAGGGGTGGAGTAGGTCTGGAGTTTAAAAAGAGAGACATTATTAAACAGAGAATAATTATGCGTCGTTGTTGGGGTTTTTGATTCGTACAGTGAAGAAAAAAAACAACAAAACAAACTCAACTGTTTTTGATACCGGAAACGGCAACGACGGGATCCGAGCCGTCGAGACGAACGCTGCCGATAACCGAGAGCTTAGCATCGGCCCAGTAAAGACGCTCGTTGAAGTAGTCCACAGCCAAACCTGCGGAGACACCACAGAGAAGCCTTGTAGATACAAACATGGCCACCACCTATATGAGATGAAGAACTGTGGAGCTGCTGAGCAGATACTGACCAGTGGGCCACTGGATGTTCTCATGGACCAGAGTCTGTCTCAGAGTGCCGTCCATGGCAGCCCTCTCAATTTTAGGGTGGTTCCCCCAGTCCGCCCAGTACATGGTGCTGAGAAGGAAACACAAAGATTAAAAAAAAAATCATACAAACCACATGAGACGAAGCTACATATGTCAAAGATCTCACCCTCTCTGTGGATCCACCACAATGGCATACGGCTCGTCTATCATGCCCGAGATGAGAGTCTTGCAATGTTGACCCGACATCTGCGCCACCTCGATCACATCCCGACCAGAGTCGGTCCAGTACAGGTTCCCAGCCACCCAGTCCACGGCGATACCGCGAGGCATCTTCAGCTCTTTGATCTGAACACACGCACAACAACAAGGATTTTTACTACGAACGATCCATGTGTGTGTCGGCGCGTGTTGTGTTGCGGGCGACCTGCACACGTCACCTGCAGGTTGGTGACCCTGCCCTCGCTCTGCCGCCGGTCACGGTGAGAGTTGGAGTTCGAGGACGATGTGGACTGTGCTGGAAGGTCATAGGTGGAGATGCGGCCCGTGTGCCAGTTGGTCCAGAAGATGCGGTTGGTCTTGACGTGCAGGTCCATAGCGTCGATACGCACGCTGGCATCCCCCTGGAAGGTCTGCTCATATCGCCAGTTGGGCATGCCGGGGTCCAGGCTGCGGATTTCATTATCGTCAGCTATGTAGAGAACCTGTCGGCTGCTGTTCATGTCTGGAAGACCAGGAGGAAAGGTCACAATCGCAGTTATAGGACAAAAAAAGATAAAGAGAAATCCACCTGCGGGGAGGGAAAACTCACTGTCGGCCTTGCACGTGTCACTGATCCTGGTAAAATATTTGTGGCAGCTGCATTTGTAGGAGCCTTTGGTGTTGTTACAGACGTGGGAACAAACTCCAAACTGCAGACACTCGTTCTTATCTGAAACGCCGGAGAATCACAGGGGAACCGTGTGAGACAGAACATCACACAGACTAGTTTACGTGCAAATATTTTAAATATTTGGGTTTTCCGTGTGTCGCACCGCCGCAGGTGTGGTGTCCCGTCTTCTGGAAGCCTGGTTTGCAGGAGCAGAAGGAGTCGGTGCCGTTGGTGACACAATGGGCTTCGTCGCCGTCGCCACACTGCGTCCTGTTGCTCCTGCAGTCGTTCAGCTTGGTGTCTGAAAGCGGACGAGTCAAAGTCAAGTTGTCAAACTTCGTCCATCAGTCACAAACACAAACACAAACACAAACACAAACGTGAGGTCTGACGCGAGGCACCTGTCTTGCAGTTGATCTCGTCCGAGCCGTGGTCCTCACAGTCGTTGAAGAAGTTGCAGCGCAGGGTGGAGCTAATGCATCTGCCGTTTGCACACAGGAACTCGTCCTTCTCGCACGTGGGAACCGCAGGTAGAACAGCTGTAAACACACACACACACACACACACACGCGGGTCAGCTATCGACCCGTTCACAGCTGAAGAAGCCGGGTTTTCACAGTGATTGCGTAACTCACGGCAGTTCAGTTCGTCCGACTTGTCGCCGCAGTTATTGACGCCGTCGCATCTCTTTGACAGCTGCAGACACACGCGGTCGTTGTGGCAGCGGAAAGCCCTGGTGGGAGGACACTGGAAACGCCCTGAGAGCCAATCAGGAGGGACAGGAAGAGGGGAAAGGGGCGGGAGGAATTAAAAAAAAGAAGAAGAAAGAAAGGTCAATAGGACAAACGATAGCGTCCGAGAGCGTTTTAAGATGTCGGTGATTCACAAGGCTGCACTGACTGCACTGCTCAGGATTCTCGTCGGAGTTGTCTCCGCAGTCGTCCTCCCCGTCGCACTTCCAGCCCAGGGGTTTACACAAAGTGTTGTTGCACTGGAACTCATCCTGAGGGCAGTGACGCCCAGCTAACGCAAAGAGACAATAAAAAAAATATATTTATGACAAACGTAAACTCAACACTCCTTCCATTCACGTCTTTGAACATGTTAGGTAATATACACAGACTCGCACCAGCGCTGCCACAGTTCTCCTCGTCACTTCCGTCCATGCAGTCCGGGTCGGCGTCACATCGCCAGCGGATGGGAATGCAGTGTCCGTTCTTGCACTGGAACTGGTCGTTGTCACACTTCAGATCACAGCCGTGCTGCAGAGACGGCAACACCACCATCAGCTTTTACACTCACGATGCACCATCAGCATTATTTTCAGATCAAATCCAAGGGGTTTTTTTTTGGTTTGTTTTTTTAATTTCCTGCACCTCATCAGATCCATCGGCGCAGTCGTGGTCTCCATCACACTTCCACCTCCCAGCAATACAGCGGCCGTTTGTGCAGGCAAACTCACTTTCAGAACATTGTCGAGGCACTGAAGGAAAAAACATTCGAGGTTAATGTGGTGGACATCACTGGTAAACACCAAAAAACCCCCAACACACACACACACACACTTTAGAAGACACCATAAAACCTTACTTTCATGTATTTTAGTAACGCTTTTACTCATTACTTTTATTTCAATCCATTTTCACTTCTATGCTTCAATTTGTTTGAGCGGTTGTAAAAAAAATATTAGAAATAAAGCATTGTGCAACAGCAATGGGAAAACAATACAAACAATGTAACTAATGTAAAAAAAAAAAAAACCTCTTCAGAGCTCAACCTGTCTCAGAGTCTCACAGGAGACAGGAGCGTGAGCTCACGATGCACCATCAGCATTATTTTCAGATCAAATCCAAGGGGTTTTTTTTTGGTTTGTTTTTTTAATTTCCTGCACCTCATCAGATCCATCGGCGCAGTCGTGGTCTCCATCACACTTCCACCTCCCAGCAATACAGCGGCCGTTTGTGCAGGCAAACTCACTTTCAGAACATTGTCGAGGCACTGAAGGAAAAAACAGTCAAGGTTAATGTGGTGGACATCACTGGTAAACACCAAAAAAAAAAAAACCACACACACACACACACACACACACACACACACACACACACACACACACACACACACACACACACACACACACACACACTTTAGGAGAAAGACACCATAAAACCTTACTTTCATGTATTTTAGTAACGCTTTTACTCATTACTTTTATTTCAATCCATTTTCACTTCTATGCTTCCATTTGTTTGAGCGGTTGTAAAAAAAATATTAGAAATAAAGCATTGTGCAACAGCAAAGGGAAAACAATACAAACAATGTAACTAATGTAAAAAAAAAAAAACCTCTTCAGAGCTCAACCAGTCTCAGAGTCTCACAGGAGACAGGAGCGTGAGCATGACGACAGCGCAGAGTGAGACAACACAACAGGGAGGCGACACTAAATATGGCGGCAGTTCATATGAAGGTGGAGCAACTTACCTCTGGCTCACGCCAACAGGACAGTATGAAATGAGACAAACGTCAGATGAGGTAAGATGCATTAGAGAAAGGCAGGAAATAGATGTTAGCACCGAATACGTGATGTGGATATAAATGTTTGGCACATGAGCGTGAATGTATCACACACTGGATAAGGTGACAAATGTTGACAGTATGGAGATGTCCCCCCCCCCCCCCCCCCACAAAGGGTGTCCCCCCCCCCCCCCCCCAACCCCACAAAGTGGACAGTGACACCTACTGCACTTGTCTTCATCGGAGTTGTCCCCGCAGTCGTTGTCGTAGTCGCACTGCCAGCGGCCCGGCACACACCGGTTGTTTTTGCATCTGAACTGGTACGGCTCACACGTCCTCTCAGCTGCACACAACGTACACAACAATTAAAACGAAAATGCGAAAAAAATAAATTCTAGCGTCAAAAGTTTGTCAAACTTACCGCACTCCTCTTTCGGTTCGTCCGACGCGTCGCCGCAGTCGTCCTCGCCATCACACTTCCAGCGAGCGGGGATGCAGCGTCCAGAGTCTTTACATCTGAACTCGTCCACGCCACACGTCATCTGGGCTGGAGGGCGAGAAAACATTGGGGACATTCATGTGGACTGCCTCTCAGGATGTGAATATTAAAAAAAAAATCGCCGGGAGCCGTACTGCAGTTGGCGGGTTCATCAGATCCGTCCACACAGTCGTTGTCGCGGTCACACACCCACACGCGAGGTATGCAGCGTTTGGTGATGGCACACTGGAACTGCGTGGGAGCGCACGTGACCTCAGCTGCGTGAACATGGGAATAACAGAATGTGGAGTTACTGGGTGGAATGAAACAACAGCACACAAACGAGAGTTGACAGTCACTGAAAACTCACGACAGTCCTTCTCGTCCTCTCCCTCCCCGCAGTTGTCTTGGCCGTTACAGCGGAAGATGCCCGGGATGCAGCGACTCGGATGGGAACACTTGAACTGGCTCGGCAGACAAACGTGGATATCTGCAGAGGAATCCAGAAACAATCAGCATTATGTTGATGACGGAGAGTCAGAGTAGTCATGGCAGGAAGTGTAAACAGATAGAGACATACCACAGTTGGCCTCATCCGAGTTGTCCTGGCAGTCGTTGTCTCCGTCACAGATGTACGCCGGATTGGTGCAGATGCCCGTCCCACACTGGAACTGCCCCGGCCTGCATTTGAATTCCGCTGGAGGAAAGAGTCGCAGGTGATGCTCACACTGAACGCACACCACAACGGGTTACGTTCCTTCTGATTTCGAATGATCTTTTTGTAAACACTTACGGCAGTCTGCCGGTTCGTCCGACCGATCGCCGCAATCGTCCTCCGTGTCGCACTTCCACCAGAAGGGAATGCATTTGTCGTTCTTGCACACAAACTGCGGCACAGAAAGGAAGAGAGACGGCCGTCAAAGACAAACCAGACGGGAGCTGCTGCAGCAGAACTGGGCCACTGGCCAGCGGTCAATACACAACATCACCTGGTTTGAGGAGGTCGTCAAACAAGCCACAGCGAATTAATGAAGCTAATCTCTGTAAACATGTCACGTTTACACCGCCGTACCTGGCTGGCCGTACAGTTGGACATGCACGTCCGTTGATCATTGGCCAGGTAGAAGTTGCTGGGACAGGCACACTTGTAGCCTCCTCCAGGAGAGAGGAGACACAGGTTACTGCAGCCGCCGTTGTTCACCTGGCATGGGTGGTTGAACACTGGAAAAGAGACCGACATTTTAGGACGATAATTACTGATATTATTAGAATATAAACAATCAGGTTCCTTCGGCTGCTCGTTAGGAGTCTTTTACCCTCGGGCTGGCGATACGGGTGGTAAATGTGGATGTCCATGGGTCGATGCAGGGTGCTGATCAGCGTGGTCTTGTTGGTGCCCAGAGTCTTGTGGGCTCGGTTGATGGACTTGGTCTCCCAGTCGGTCCAGTATATGTACTCCTCGAACAGAGTCATGGCAAAGATGTGGGGGATGTCGTTGCTGAGAACTGCAAAGTGGATACACCACAATTTCCCCAATCAGTGAACGTCTGAGATCATTAAATTGACCTTTTGTCTGATTCATCAATACAGTCTGGAATGTGCACACAACATTCAACAGCAAGCATTTAATAAAAAAACTGTGTTGACGTTAAATAGACGCAGCGGCGGCAGCACAGCTACAGTGGCTCCACTATATCTGTGTGTTATGTAACAGGTTCTACACCTCATTAGGCTTTATGCTCCGACTGAACCTTTTCAGCTCCTATAGTCTGGTGATATCGTGTGTTTGCGCTCCGTGTTTGAGCTCGTCGCGTTACGGGAACACAACTCGTCATGACACAACTGGGATTTCTGCAATTCTTCTTCAAACGGAAGTGAGGCGTGTTACTCAGACTGACAGGAACAAACGCCCTTTGGTCTGTCCTTATCTGAAATCAAACAGGACCAAGGACACACACACGTGGCCACAATGGCGTTTGCGTGGTGTATGCAACACAAACTACTGGTAAACTACACAAAGTTAAAACAAGGTTGTGTGATCTATTATCATGAACGATCTTGTTATACTTTTCTCCCACTGTAGATTGTATACAATCCCACACGCCCACTATTTTACACCATACACATTGTTCATGGACGGAATTATGGGATGCCGTTGCGGCGCTTGTGCCGAGCAGAGCATAGTGAATGTGAGAAATTTCAAGAGTTCTACAGTTCCTCTGCACACCCTGACAATATCAACTATTGTGGCGACTATGCTAAACAACTGACTGCTATGCAGACGTCATCCACGCTCACTGATCTCACAGATCAGGACAATCACTCCCATTCACAGGGTCTACGCTGCAGGACCAGCCCCGTCTGTTTACACATCATGGCCTCCAAACAAGTCTTTATTGGACGAAAAGCGAAAAGCTCATTTCCACTTTGTTGTTTTGTGTTTAACACAACGTTTTGTGTCACCCACCTGTGTGTCTGTTGGTGCCATCCAGGCTGGCAAACTCTATGTAGTCCTCCCTCGCGTCGGCCCAGTAGATTCTGTCGTTGATGAAGTCCAGGGTTAGTCCGTTAGGCCACGTGATCTTATCTTCTACGATCACACTTCTGTTGGTGCCGTCCATCCCTATTCTCCCAATGTGAGGGTTGTCGCCCCAATCGGACCAGTACAGGTACCTGACGATCAGCGAGACAATACTGACTCTCATATCCCAAACATTATTAAACAGTGTCACAGGTTACGAATGAAAGTGAAAGTTATCTCACCCATAGCGAACGTCCACAGCAACGGCGCGAGGTTCCCTGAGACCATTGTTGACCAACACGGCCCGATAGGCGCCGTTGAGTTTGGACACCTCGATGGTGTCGCGGCCTTTGTCGCACCAGTACAAGTTACCGCCGACCCAGTCCACTGCCAGGCCATCTGGGTTATTCAGGGATGTCCGGTGTAAAACCTGTCAGGTCAGACAGTCACAACAGTCGTAACAGCGAAATACTGTGGTTGTGGTGATAATTAAAAATATAATACTCCAAGGTAGAAAAGGGTTTTGTTTTCCTCACTAACCTCCATGTTGCTACCGTTCATGTGCATGCGTCGGATCATGCTGCCCTGAGTGGTCACGTCTGTCCAGTAGATCATCTGCTCTGCGTAGTGGAAGTCCAATGCCACGGCATTATTCAGACCCTGAAGGAAAGATATGTGTAGCATTGATAAGGTTATGAAGAGCGAACAGCAGCAAGTTTCTTTATCTGCAACTAAACGGGCTCCTCACCTGTTTTATTAGGGTGTAGTTCGAACCATCCAGGTTGAGTTTTCTCAGGTAGTATCTGTTAGCAAAGATCAAATATGGCTCCTCTTCTGCAAACAAAGGCCAAACAGAGAACATGTGGTTCAGGGCTGGTTGAGCTATGATCCGCCTGCAATGTGCTGAGCATGCACATGTCTGCCTTACTGGACGTGGACTTGCAGATGGTGGGGTCCCGGGGGCTGAGCTCGAAGCCATCGACGCAGAGGCAGTGGAAGCTGCCGTGTGTGTTGATGCAGCGCTGAGAACAGGGGTAGCTGGTGGTGCACTCGTCCACGTCCACGCACGTTCTCCCATCGCGCTTCAGCTGGAAACCAGGATGACACCGACACTGACGGGCGAGAGAGCAAAGGAATACACAAATTAAATAAAAACAACAATAAACAACAATAATAATAATAATGATGCCAATATAATAATAATAACAATAATAATAACAACAATAATAATGATAATAATGATAATAATGCTGCCAATATAAAAATAAAAATAAAAATAAAAATAAAAATAAAAATAAAAATAAAAATAAAATCTAATTGTCTACGAGGTACCAGTGAGCCCATTGAAAGTATAATTTCTTGGCCATTCAAAACCTTTAAAACGTAATGAACAACAACAACAACAACAAAAAAACCTTTTAGCCAATGAGATACTGACCTTGTAGCCAATCTTGAGGTCATCGCAGAGCTGCGAGCACCCGCTCAGCTTATTATTGAGGCACTCGTTTATGAAGCAGTTAAGCTCGTCAGAGCCGTCGCCGCAGTCGTCGTTTCGGTCGCACAGCAGCGTCTCGTTCAGACACTTGCCGTTACGGCACATGAAGGCGGACTCGTTACACGTCCTCTCTGAAAGCACAGGGAAGTGGCGCATCAGTCTTTTCTGGACAAAACATGACTCCTAATCACCATTTGAATGGAAAAATCAAAGTTAGCAAGAAACATTGTAATAATCACCACACCTGAGTCAGTGCAGCGCGGGTTCTTGGGAGCTTCATCCGAACGGTCCTGACAGTCAAACTCGCCATCACACTCCCATTTCTTCTGGTTGAGGCAGCGACCGTTTGCACAGCGGAACTCATCCGGACCACATGTTGGATATTCTGAGTGTGTTCGGGAATAACCATTACAGAACAATGTAACCAATATGACATTGTTTTTTCATTTCCATTCCCAGTTGTTTTTATTTATTTTCCCTTGAGGGGGGGAAAAAAGAAAAGAATTGCACTCACCACATTCTGGGGATTCATCGGACCCATCGGAGCAGTCGATGTCGTGATCGCACACAAAGTGCTTGGGGATGCATTGTCTGTTCTGGCACATGAACTCGTTCGCGGGGTCACAAGTGTTGTTAGTGTACGCTGCACAATAAAAATAAAATAAATGGAACTGGGCCTTAATCAGAGCTCAAAGAGAACATTTTTTTTTTTGGTAACTGTCCCACTCACTGCATCCAGCCTTGACGCTCTCATCGGCTCCATCGGGACAGTCTTCATCGCCATCGCACTTCCAGCGTTGTGGCACACACATGTGGGAGCCAGGACACTGGAACGCCTCGGGACTGCAGGTCTTGGACTCTGTGACATCATTGTTATGAGAACGTTGCGATGGATGACATTCAACTTGGGTGTGGGAACAAGCGAGTGCGTCACTTACTGCATTTCTGGTCCTCATCAGTGCCATCGCCACAGTCGTCAGCGCCATCACACACCCAGTGACTGGAAATGCAGCGGTGGTTCCCACATTCAAACTGGGTGGATTTACAAAATCTGTCTGCAACGGGAAACAGCGAGAACTCAGGATTTTGGGGAAATGATTTAAATCAGTAAAAAAAAAAAAGTTGAAAAGAAAACAGTCTGGTTATTCTGGTATGCTTTGTGTGTTTTTAGACACACAAAGAGTGTGTTAGAGGACGACTGACCACAGTGTGTCTCATCCGCTCCGTTCTCACAGTCATTCTCCTTATCACAGGTCCAGCTCATGGGAATGCAGCGACCACTGGGACACGCAAAGAAGTTGACCGGACATTTCAGCTTCCTTTTATCTGCAAGACGGGAAAGAAAAAAACAAAAACAAAAAACAAACACGTGATGTAAAATCAAGGAAAACCGGAGAAAGTGTTCACGTAGGGAAACTAATCGTCCAACCTGGACAGTTTCTCTCATCGGAAAAGTCTCCGCAGTCGTTGTTGCCGTCACACACCCATGAGGACAGATAACACAGAGTGGTTTTCTCACAGCTCTGGAAGGACGCTCCCTTCACTCCCAAGCGGAAGAAACGGGAGCAATCTGTGGCCTCTGGAACAACAAACAAACAAAGCCTTAAAATAAACGCCAATCTAAAATGTAACTGTGTTGAATTAACTTGAGATGACTTACGGCAGTTCATTTCATCACTCGCGTCTTCACAGTTGACCACCTGGTCACAGCGGCTGAAGTTGGAGATGCAGCTTCCATCTTTGCATTGGAACTCTCCTGCTTTGCATAGAGTCACTGCAGGAAGCAAACGTGTGTTTCTGAATCAGGCACGTGCCTCTTTTTAATTAAAAAAAAAAAAAAAGATGCTCAAATGATTTTCCAAAATGGACCAATGTCCATTTTGGATATTGATCACTTACTATTACAGGGGACTTCGTCGGAATGGTCACCGCAGTCGTCTGTGCCGTCGCACCAGAACTGGTGGCCGATACACCGTCCGTTCATGCAGCGTCGATAGCCTTTCTTACAAATACGATTGGCTGCGGGGGAAGGGCGATTGATTAGTGATTAGTGTCATCTTATTTCCACTGATTCATTATCTCATTATTCTCGATGATCCAATGGCTCCGTTGGGGAAACTCACCGCAGTAGGACTGCTTCTCGTCGGACTTGTCTTTGCAGTGGGCCATGCCGTCACACGTCAGGCTGTAGTTGATGCAGTCACCGTTGCCACACTCAAAGTCGTCCACGCTTCCGCACGACATGTTCAGGGCTGGTGAGGCAGAAACGTTTGACTTAGGAATCTTTTATTAATGACCAAACAAACAAACAAAAAAAAAGTTTCACTTTCTCTTACAGGAGCAGGTATTGTCTTCCAGAAGTTGCCTGTCGCCACGGCAACTGCAGTTGACCCGCCCATTGGATGTGGGCAGACACAGGTCTTGGCAACCTCCGTTATTTGTGCGACATGGCGAAAACTCACCTGTGGACAGGACAACGCAGACTTTGATATGATGGAACGAGTGTTGAGAGCTGAACATCAGTGACACATTAAAAAAAAACAAAAACATGACCTCCCGATAACTAGGTCAACAGGACTCACAGCTGTTGGTGTCGTTAGCCACGGCGATGATGCCCATTGGCTGCTGAGGGATGTCAGCGCGCAGCACCTTCATGTCTCCGCCCGTGTACTTGTCAGCTCTCAGGACGGCCCGCCTCACCCAGTCGGTCCAGAAGATGTAGTCTCCATACACAGCCAGGCCAAATGGATGGACAGGCTCGTTCTTCAACAAGACCTGAGGAAATAAAATTGCATACATGTAGAATAACCTCTAAAAAAACAAACAAAAAAAAAAACTAATGAGAAGACGCGATGTCGTACATATCGACTGCTTCCATCGTATTCACAGCGCTCGATCTTGTCCAAGGTGGCGTCAGAGAAGTACAGCTTCTCGGCGCGGTGATCTATGGCCAGGCCGTTGGGCGTTTTGATGTCGCCGCCGATGATCACGAGCACGTTGGCCCCGTTCAGCGACGCCCTCATGATGCTCGGCGACTGCTCGTTCCAGTTGGTCCAGAACATGAGACTAAAATCACAACAAGCGCAGGACAAGAATTATGTTTTGGAACAACAGTTACGGCTGAGTGGGCTAATGTGAACCTTCTGTTGAGAGAACACTATCTGATTGGACCTGGACGCCGAGAGCAGAACAAGTCTGATAATCATGACTCACTCCTGACACTCGTCCAGCACAAAGGCTCTGGGGTGGTCCTCTCCAGACATCGTGACCACAGTGTTGCGGTTGTAGGCCACAGAGCGGCTCTGGTCCACGGTGTGGCGGGTGATGGTAGAGGTTGTGTAACTGGTCCAGTACAACGTGTCCCAGCCGCGGTGGTACGCCAGGCCCTCCACCGACCCGACGTCTGGAACAGACAGGGAAGAAACAGCCCTCAGTAAATATTTTGGACGGTTTACAACAAGTTCTTTGTTACATTGTTTTCCAGTTGCTGCGCAGCCAAAGATTTAAGCTCCTTTTATTTCACTATAAAAAAAAAGACTAAATATCAGTTCTCGGTGGGAGCTTTAACGAGGAGCCTCTGTGAGAATTCAACACATCATTTATCACTGCCATAGCAACAAACTGCACCCGCGGGTTAACTTTGTGATACTCGGTCATCCAGGCAGCTGTAATTGCTCTTCAGGCTTTTTCTTCCCACATCAGTGAATGAGGTGAACAAACAAAAGTCAGAATGAATAGGAGCGTAACGTGAGCAGTGCAACACAGGTACCAACTATTTTAACTTTAAAGTCAACATCATCGCATCATTTGTTAGCCACATATAAATACAGCTCCCTATGTGTATCTGTGCTGCTGCACATGACACACACACACTCACACACACACACACAACATCATGGAAAAGGACCCTGATCTTCAGTCTCGTGGGCTCAGACTTGTGCATCCCGTCTGCTTCCCGTCACGCCGGGCAACCGCATTTATGAGCGACAATAAACGACCTGCATATTTATTCACAACTGTTTGCTTTTGGGTTAAAGTCAATAACTGCCCTTGAGTAAACGAATGATGGATGAATGAGCGGTAAGACTGAATATGATAAATATGAATATGAAAAAAAAAACCCCAATTTGTTAGTTAGGTTGCAGAAAACAAGGTGTGCGATTAAATGGAAGCTCACACGGCTAACGGGGGCGAACGAAGCGTGTTCGAGTCTTATGCAACGAGACGCAGCACAGTCTCTCCTCCGTCGCCTGGACTGGCTCGGCCCCTGGACGCTGTACAAACACCGGAGAAGCCGCTGGGTCGACAGCTGCCACTCAGAGACAGAGGAGTAAAGCTGACGCTCTGCTGGAGGAGGCCACAGATGACGAATCTCTGAGGAGCATCTAAATGGACAACACGGACCAGTCCTCGCCGCATCGAGTGGCACCGACTTGCATTTCAAGTGGAGCGTCCGTCAGCATCTGCTGGGATGATTCTCTTCCCCCCACTGTTGCCTGGTTTCAAGAAGTCAATACAGCAGGAGAACAACCGCTGTGCTGACGTCTCTTCAGTTTTGGACTCCACCTTGGATTTACACAAAACCGGCCTGGACGTTCAGGTCCAGCTTCCATCGTCTGGAAAAAAGTTTTTACCCGCAACTACTTCCTGCAGCAGAGAGAGTGTACGAGCTGGAGGACAGAGCTGGAGAGATATATTTTTAGAGGGATTCACTCAGAGAGCAACAGGAACGCGTGTGTGACTCATGAGGCGCTGCACTTCACATTTCAACTATTTCTGGCCACTGGAAAATGACCACATCATAAAGTACTGTTTCTATTTCCTTCTCACCACATACAAATGATGACAGATCAGTCAGGGTCAACTGACCAGGATGGTCCTGAGACCATGTCTGCAACTAATACCACTTAGAGACTTATTATTATTATTAAAAAGTATTAATTATTATTATTAGTGTTATTCTTATTCTTCTTATTAAATATAGGGGTTTTTTTGTGAATGCATGGAGACTTTGGGGATGCAGGTAAACAACAGCGACCATTTGTGTATCACGGGGGAACATGAGGCCTTGATTAAAGTGGCGGTGCCCTTGTTGGACGGACTGATCCTGGCGTCCGGCCTCGTGGGCCAGGTCCTTGTCATCATCATCCTGACTGGCAGGAGGAGGAGGAAGGAAAGCCAGCCGCCACATGGTACGGACACCCTGCTGCTGGCTCTGAGCGCCGCTGACCTGCTGCTGCTGCTCTGCCTGCCCTTCCACACCTCCGCCATCACTCTGGGCTTCTGGCCTTTCGGCAGCTTCCTGTGCAAAGCCATCAGCTTCCTGGGCGTGGCCTGCTCCTCCGCCTCCGTATTTACCCTTGCAGCCTTGGCTGTGACGCGCTACCTCACAGTGGTGCACTCCGCCTGGGCGTACCGCCTGAGAACGCACAGGCGCGTCAAGCTGATGGTGGCGCTGCTCTGGGTCCCGGCCTCCGCCCTGGCGGCGCCGCAGTTCGCTTTTCGCACCGTTTCCATGTCCAGCGGCGTGTACTGCTTTGCCTTCCTGTCCGACTTCAGCCAGCTGGTTTACAGCATTGCTCTGTTCCTGTTCGGCTTTGCTCTGCCGCTGGGCGTCATCGTGGTGATGTACACCAAGATCTACTGTTTCCTGCGACACGCGCGGCTGCTGGGAAACGCCCCCCGGCTGGAACGCTACCAGAGCCAGGTCACTCACACGTCGGCTCTGCTCGTCCTGGTTTTCACCGTCCTGTGGCTGCCCTCCTACGCCCTCATGTTCTCCTTCGTCGGTGGAAAGATAACAGACACTCCAGGCTACCACACCATCGCCGTCCTGGCCCGACTGCTGGCGTCGTCAGTGGCAGTGGTGAACCCGTTACTGTACGGCTTCATGTCGCAGAAGTTCAGGCGGGACTTACTGGAGCTGGGGAGGGAGCGCTGGGCATGGTGCAAAAACTGCTTTGTCAGCTGCCCCTGTGTAATGAGCCGGGACACGGTGCAGCCCTTTGAGCTCGACACGACCTCAGACAGAGGTCAACCCTGAGTCTGACCCCCCCAACCCTCAAAACACAGTGCTAACTCCTTACTTATTAACTATATATCATTTACAGATTGTGTCCCTGCAAATAAACATACACACGAGATATTTAAGGCAATGTAATATGGATGTAGGTATTTTTATAAGTGATTTTGTTGGTATTTGATTTTAACGATTTGGCTGGAGGTGAAATTGGGAATCATAATGAAATGACCATGTCGTCACGTTACAATCCTAATAAAAGGTGATGTTTACTGCCAAGTCTCATCAGGACAGATCCACTCTGATGCCAGTGGATGGAGGGAAACAAAAAATTCTATAGATTAGGTTAAAAACCCTGACATCAAGGAAACTTCAGTAAACAAACTAACCCTGTGCACTCAACTCGCTTTTCCCGTTTTTCCCAAAAGAGAATAAAGAATAGTGCTTTCTAAGAAAAGCACATGATGTTTCTTTGGAAGGAGTTCAACAACAAGAATGTCAAAAATAAACGTCAGTGTTGAAACCAGCAAGAAGAACAGTGTCTCTGAGAGTGTGTGTGTGTGTGTGTGTGTGTTTTACGCTTTGCGACTTTCTGACACTTACTGTCCACCACAATCTTGCGGTCCGTGCCGTCGTCGTTGATCTGCTGAATGTTGCCAAAGTGGATGTCACTGAAGAAGATGCGGTTAGCTCCCTTGCCCCCGCCGCCGTGGTAGTCAAAGCTGAGGGCGATGATGTTCTTCATGTGGTCGGGGTCCTCGAACGGCTTGATGGGCGCGTTGAGGTTCGTCTCGTCCGAGAGGTGGATGCTCTTCAGAATGGTACGCTCCGAGTAGAGCAGGTATCCGTCATAGTCGCGGCAGCTGCGGTTGTCCTCCGCCAACATGCCGTGGGCGCAGGCGCACGTGCGCGCCCCGTTGCCACGGTAGAGACACAGCTGCTCGCAGCCGCCATTGTTGTTTTTGCAGGCGTTGGTGCCTGGGGAGTGTGGGACACATTTATGAGTGGTGTCGTTAAACACAGCATTCCCGGGTGTTGTTCATTAGGTTGTCACACCACAATCAATTTTAATTTGTAGAGCCCATATTCACAAATCACAGTTTGCCTCATAGGGCTTAATACACAAGGGTTGTGTGTTTACATACCTTGTTGTCTGGCCCTGTTAAAAACCTTGATGTCTTTCAGCTGTACACCGATGCCTGTCCGCAGCTGCACAGCATCCGTAGCGTTGTCCTTGCTGCCTCTCTTAATGGAGCCGTTGGCGTGAGTCCTAAACGACAGGTAACAAAACTCGGCGTCAACAACAACAACAACAACATTGCCTTGTAAAACGTCCTGCACGGGACAGTATGGACAAAAAACGTGATTTGTTCGTCACGCTGACCTATCGCTCCAGTAAATGTATTCCTCAAAGACAGACACTGCAAACATGTCCATGTTGTTGTTGGCCAGCACCAGCTCCCTGTTCTCTCCGGTCTCCAGGTTTATCCGCTCGATCTTGTCCGTTCTGGCATCACACCAGTAGAGAAGACCCTCCTGCAGTGACAGAGCAGGAACGGAGTGCGTGTTGGTTTTCAGAATCCAGATCAGACAGTAAAAATGCGTTTGGGAAGATTTAGGCAGTAATGATGTCAGCTGTGCTCCCCACCTGGTAGTCGATGGAGATTCCATTTGGCCAACTGATGCTCACGTTGACCAGGACCAACCTCTGGGAGCCATCCAGCCGAGAGCGCTCGATACGAGGGTACTGACCCCACTCCGTCCAGAACAGATACCTGCACGCGGGGACACGATTCAAAGTGAGTACAAAGAAAAAGAAAAAGAAAACAGACGTAAACTTTGTTGTAGAAGTTGTCCTGCTGGCAGGAAGTCTTACCCCTTCACTGGGTGGACAGTAATAGCCCTGGGTTTGTCCAGGCCCTGGGAAATGACGACATAGCGGAAAGAGCCGTTCAGCCTGGCCACCTCAATCACGTCAAAGCCCTGGTCGGTCCAGTAAATATTTCCTATAAAATGTACAGAGATACAAAAATAAGCTTCATCATCCTTTATTTGTTACAACTGGGGAAAAAATGGGGATATGAAGTTAGACCTGCTATCCAGTCGACGGTGATGCCTTCCACCCTGCCGATGCCATTCGTCACCACGTCCTCTCTCCACGTTTGATCTCTCTTGGCCCTGCTGATGGTGCTCAGGCCCATGTCAACCCAGTAGATGGTGTCATTCTCTGAAAAAGGAGGGGGGCGCTTTGTTTCAATGAACGCTCAATAACGAAGCCTTGAATTCTAGTTCCCGATGCCCCTCGGGCAAACACTCACCGGCGTGGAAGTCGATGCCGACGGCCAGAGAGGTTCCCGACACTGGCACCAGAGCGTCAGATTTGTCTGCGGGGTCGAGTGGGATTCCTCTGATTCCCTCATGAACCGAGTAGAGGAGGAACGAGCCCATACCTGCTCCGGGAGACCACAATCAAAAATCTGCATTCCTGCTGTACACTGTGTGTGACTGTAGCTGTGACGCGGCGTCTCACCCTCACACGACTGCTGTCCGGTCCGCAGGCTGTACCCTGCGGTACACATGCAGGCCCGTGTCGTTGGCGAGGTGGGGAGGCACAGCTGGGAGCAGTCGCCATTATTGTTGCTGCACAGGTTGATACCGGCTGCAGACGAGGAGACGAGTGAGAAACACAAAACAAGAGACACACAATGACTCACCGCTGACAAGTTCTTACCTTTCTGCACGTCCTCGTCATAAATCGTCATGTGCATCATAGGGGAGGTGTTGTTTCGCAACACCTTCCAGTTTCCTCCATCTTTCTTGTCACATGTTCCTATCTGGTCAGTTCCCTGATCTGCCCACCACAGCTTATCCCCTACAGTCAGGAACATAAGGTTCAAATCGAATAGGTTACCCAGAATAATATGCAGTCATATGATGCAACTATTAAAATTACATTAAGATACATGCAGGATGGATATCTTTTCTCTTACCCATAATAGCCAGAGCAGTAGCCTTGGTGAGTTTGCCTTTACCACCTTCCAGGATCTCCAGCTTGGATCCATCCATCTGACACCGGTTTATGGTGCTGTTTCCTGAGCTGATCCAGTACAGCTGCTCCTTTTCAAAGTCGATCGAGAGGCCTGTGTGGAAAGAAAAAAAAACACTTTACATGTGCACACATATGTAAAGTACACATATATATATATATACATCTGCGCTTTCTCCCCGAGACGTTCCTGAACACCATGCTCACCTACTGGTCCCTTCTGATTGGTGAAAAGTGTGGTGTGGTTGCTACCATCCATGTTGGCCATGCTTATGTTGTCACCATCAGTCCAGTAAAGCTTCCTGACAAGAAGGAAAATCCAAAATGATTTAGCAACTGGAAAATACTGCGTCGAGAACGCGTCAGTGCAAACAGACACCATACAGGCAGCAAACAGAACAAACTGGAGACACTCACCCCAGTAGGGGGTGCAACACCAGGCAGTGGGGCTTGTCTAAACCCTGGATGACGGCGTTCTTGAAAGACCCGTCCAGTCTGGCGACATTGATCTGCTTCTTATTGGCGTCATAGCTGGTCCAGAAAAGGTTCCTGGAGACCCAGTCCACAGCCAGTCCGTGGGCATTGGGAAGGTCTGGGGAGTTTCAGGACCACATGGGGAAACGTTACAACTTCCTGTGCAGCGGTGAGCTATCAAATACTTTATAAAAAACCATATTACCCAGCCTTTAACTCTGACTGAAATAAAACAAATTAAACCAAAACAGGGATCACAGACATTCCAGGAAGTGTTCCTACCAGCGGACACAACAGTCTCTACCCCCGTTCCGTTGATGAAAGCTCTCTTGATGGTCTGCGTTCGAACGTCGGACCAGTAGATGCGATGCTCCACAGCGTCATAGTCGACCGCTGTCACATTGTCGATGTCCGGCACAGTGAAGGAGATGATGTAGTTGTAGTAAGGGTTGTCGATGTCGACGCCTCGGATCTCGATCTGACGAGCGTAAAGGAGGAACTTGCGGGACTCTGGAAAAGTCATTCAAACAAAGGAGCGAGACGAATGTGAACCAGTGGGATTAAAGGTTTACGTGTGTTTACGTGACACTGACGCAGCAACACAATCAAGGAGACGGCTGAGGAGAGTTGAAATAACCAGTAAGGTTAACGTGTTGCCTTTGTCATGGATCGATTACATCCCGGGAACTCTCTCCCAATTAACGGGTGAATTCAAATGACATTGAAATTGGGGAAGATGTTGTAAGGAACACAGGTGGTCACAGGAAGTGACAGCTCCTGATGCTGGAGACACAGTCAGCCTGTCTGTTTATGACGTAATACTCGATGTTGTATAATACGGTGCTGTGTGTCGGTCCGTACCTTTGCAGGTTCGTTTGTCGGGCTGCAGCTTCATGAGGTGAGGACAGGCACAGGAGAAGGTCTGGTTAAAGTTGATGAGACACAGGTGGGAGCAGGGACCTTTACCATCAGTGGTGGCACAGGGGTTGGGTGCTAAAACAGAGGGGGGGGAAAAAAAAGTAAGACGCACAAAAAAAAGCAAAGACACAGAGAAAGGACCCTCAAATACATTGTGTTGTTATTGTAATCAAATAGTCAAATTAGCTATTTTCTCATTTTGTGTAATGGGTAAGCGCCACTCTGTGAGCGTGTGCTTTTCTATGAGTGTTGGCGCCACCTACCCTGGGGCTGTCTGGATGGGTGATAGACCTGCAAATCAAAGGGCTGTGTGTTGGTGCGCTGGACCACAGTGACGTTGTGTCCTGTCCATTTGTTGGCTTTGGCCAAGGTGTTCGTCCTCCAGTCGGTCCAGTAGACCTCGCCTCCATACATGGTCACCGCAAAGGGGTGGGACAAATACTCGTGACCCCGCAACACCTCGATCAGCCCGGAACCGTCGTACATAGCAGAATAGATGGCGTCCGACCTGGATTATGAATTACGAGCAGACATGTTTTTGTGTGCGTGTGTGTGAGCGAGTGATGGAATCAGTGAGTGGGTGGATGCGGTGTGATTGGTACCTGGCATCAATCCAGACAATGCGTCTTTCCATATAGTCCACTGTGAGTCCATTGGGCCAGCCGCCACTTCCTGTTTCCCTGTGGATGGTGCGTCTGCCTTCACCACTCATGGACGCTGCCTCAATCCTCGGCAGACTGGCATCCCAGTCGGTCCAGAAGAGAATACTGCCCACGAGAAAACAAACATGTCAGAATAAAACCCGTCAAGAGCTTTAGAATCCTATCACTCGGCGCCTCTTACCCATCACGGGGGTCAAGGGCAATGGCCCGGGGATGCTCCACCTCCCCTGCCAGCAGGGTGGTTCTCATGGTCCCATCCAGTTTGGCCACCTCAATCTGGTCCAGATTACTCTCCACCCAGTAGATGTTCCCTGCTATCCAGTCCACGGCCAGGCCTTCTGGAGTGGCCAGTCCATACTGGATCACCACCTCGAAGCTGGTCAGGGCTGACCCAAACACACAGAGACAGGACCTTTATTAAGCAGCTGGCTACGGTCACGCACGGCGAGCGCCGAGATAAACGGGAAGGGCCACTCCAACGGCCTCACCTCCATTGTCAGACAGTTTCCCACGGTAGATCTTGTCCTCCACCACGTCGGTCCAGTACAGCGTGCTCTGGTTGAGGTGAAAGTCCAAGGCGATGGTGTTCCTCAGGCCCGGCACCAGGACACTGAACTCCCCCTTGTGAAGCTCAATCCGTCTGATCTCATGGCGGTTGGAGAAGATGATGAACGGCTTAAAGGGATCTAAACAGCGAAGACATTATACCCAGATGATTATAATTATCTCAACTAATTATGTTGGTCCCGGATTAGTTCCTATCAAAAGTTTCAGAACTGCAGGGGTTGGCTGCTTACTCTTTGGGAAAACATGAGAATGTATGGTATTAATATAAAAAATTCCTGATGCCAAAAAGTCTTTCCTCACCAGTGCTTTTGCAGCTCTCCATGTCAGATTCCAGCTCCCAGCCGTCATAGCAGGAACACTTGACGCTGGATTTCTCCTGCTCGCACCGTTGGCTGCACTTGAGGTGTTTGGCACAGAAGCTCTGAATCTGGCACGTCTTGTTGTCAGCTCCCAGCTCCATTCCCAGGGGACAGGAACAGATGAAGCCCTCCCCGGGAATGATGCTGCAGTTGTGACTGCATCCACCGTTGTCCAGGGAACATAAATCTACATGCAAGAAACAGAGAAGAAGAGTCTGAGTCTCCGTCTGGGATAAGAGCTGTGGGCATCTTTTTTTTTTCCCAAACATGAAAGGAAAAGTTTACCACAGAGTTTCTCGTCAGATCCGTCCGGACAGTCGTCAGTGCCGTCGCACAGCTTCTCCGCAGGCAGACAGATGGAATCGTTGGTCGCGCACATGTGGTGAAACAGTTTGCACACCAACGCCTCACAGTTGTCCTCATCCGAGTTGTCCTCGCAGTCGCTGTCGCCGTCACACACCCAGGCCTTGCTGATGCAGCGAGCTGACGAGACCACAACATGTCAACTTCCAGCAGTTGCTGTTCGCCACAGGTCAAATGAGCCACAAACGGTTAAGTGCGAAACGCGTCTTTACCCGAGTCCTTGCAGCTGAACTTGACGGCAGGGTCACACATGTGGGTGACGCCCTCGCAGTTGTTCTCATCGCTCAGGTCCATGCAGTCTGTGTCGCCATCACAGCGCCAACGCATGGGAATACACAAACCGTCCATCCGACACTGGAACTCATCCACGTGGCAGCCGCCTGGAGGACGGGTCGCTGCAGGAACACAGAGACACAAAGTGTGATAGTTAGGACACAATCATAGATCTGCAGGCAACACACACACACACTCACACACACACACACACACACAAACCATAAGCCAAATACTGAAAGACGAAAGAATAGGCCTTTCCTGATGTTAATTAATGTGTAGCTATACTGGGAAGCCGGGTTAACAACCTGACTCTGAGCCAAGTCGAACAACGATCACACACACACACACACACACACACACACACACAAAGAGCGAGCAGGGACGCCGCTCCGTTCCAACTCACAAACATGTAAATTCACGTCGCAGGCAGCAAGAGTCCAAACATGTGCGACTTGAAAGGGTTTAATTGTTATCTAACCGCACAACATATTCACATCCTGAGCAGTGCGCCGGCTGTAAACGATAAGTGGACGCCAGGAACAGGTGGAGGCATGCTGATGGGGGGGTGGGGGGCGGGAGGAGAATGATCCCACCTTCAGTGAGATAACCCGCCTTTTAAAACAACAAACAGCAACAATGTGAAACGCGGGACATGATGTGGTGAGAGCGCGACTAAACAGACCGATGAGAATAACAACTTTTTATATCACCGAGGGAAAGGAGACAATACTACACACACCAAAAAAAAACAACACAATTTATGGTTGTGCTATTTCAGTTTGGTACACACACTGTGTGCATTGTTGCCTACCCTGGTTAGTACAGTTGGCGTGAGTCTCATCTCACAAACATGTAAATTCACGTCGCAGGCAGCAAGAGTCCAAACATGTGCGACTTGAAAGGGTTTAATTGTTATCTAACCGCACAACATATTCACATCCTGAGCAGTGCGCCGGCTGTAAACGATAAGTGGACGCCAGGAACAGGTGGAGGCATGCCGATGGGGGGGTGGGGGGGTGGGAGGAGAAGGATCCCACCTTCAGTGAGATAACCCGCCTTTTAAAACAACAAACAGCAACAATGTGAAACGCAGGACATGATGGTGGTGAGAGCGCGACTAAACAGAGCGATGAGAATAACAACTTTTTATATCAGCGAGGGAAAGGAGACAATACTACACACACCAAAAAAACAAACACAATTTATGGTTGTGCTATTTCAGTTTGGCACACACACTGTGTGTATTGTTGCCTACCCTGGTTAGTACAGTTGGCGTGAGTCTCATCGCTGTAGTCTCCACAGTCATTGTCTCCATCACAGGTCCAGTATTCCGGGATACAGCGGCCACTGTTGCATTTGAACTGGACACTGGAGCAGGAATGGCTGCAGCCCGCCTCGTCGCTGTTGTCTCCGCAGTCGTTGTCTGCACACGGGCAAACACACAAGATTTTATTGTCAGACGCACGGTTTGGTTTCATGCACAGCTTTGTGGAAAAAGCGAGGGGGGGGGGCAACGCTGCTCACCGTTGTCACAGCGCCAGTTGATGTTGATGCACCGGCCGTTTGCACAGGTGAACTGGGTCAGCGGGAAGCAGGTGGGGTATGCTGGGAAGAGGCGAGGCGCAAAGAGAAAAATCATAAACATGTTTGTCTTCGTATTAAAGTAAAATATGCTCTGTTCAAACAACTGCAGCAGTCTGAAGGCAAAAAAAAAAAAGACTCACCGCAGGATTCTGGTTCGTCGGAGCGGTCGCCGCAGTCATCATCCAAGTCACATGTCCAGGAGATGGGGATGCAGCGCCCACTGGCGCACGGGTACTGGTTTGGCGGGCATGTACGCGCTGATCGGAAAACAATGTGTAAGACGGTTAAATGCTTTTTCCTTTTGCAATATCCCTGACTCAGCACCTTACCTTGCATAAGCAGTTGGTTGTAAAAAAAAAAAAAAAAGACATCTATAAAGAACCTGACAGATCAGGGGCTTAATTTAATTTAATTTCTAATGATCTATTGCCACAAAAAGTGATTAATAATAATTTTAACGCAAACACATTCACTTTATCTTAATTGAGGTGAATTTGTAATCTCCTTCAATCTATCGGACCTCGAGAGAGCTCTTACAAATTGTGCTGGACGAGGACCAGTGGCGCGTTAATCTACTTTGTCATTAAAGCGGTGGATGAAAAACACAAATTCACGCCGCGCAGACACTATAGGTACCAGAGCAGGTGGTGTTGGACTCGTCCTCGTCGTTGCCGCAGTCATTGTCGCCGTCACACAGCCATCGCAGCGGGATGCAGCGGTTGTTCTGGCATTTGAACCGGTCCGCCGGGCAGGTGTGCTGGTCTGCAGGAGAACCAGTTATGATAGCTTATATTTTGTAAATAACCCTGTGTCATTTTAAATGAAGTACAAAAAAAAGGAGGCCAGTGAAATTACAGTCGCATTAGACAACATGGAAAGAGACTTGATCTTGGAAACTCCAGTTGTTGCTCTGTCAGTTCACGTTAGCTATGACCGCTAAACTGAATTTGTTTATCGCTGTGTTGTCGCGTAACCAGTGACAACGATGACGTGGCACACTTACGGCAGAGCTCAGGGGCCTCGTCGCTGTTATCCAGACAATCATTGTCGCCGTCACACTTCCAGCGCTCTTGGATGCAGCGGTTATTCTTGCAGGCAAACTCCCCGGGCTGGCACTGAGGCGGGGGCACGTAGGAGGGGTTGGCTGGAGATGAGATCAGGGGTTGGAGTGGGGACAGATGGACCAGTGAGACATGAGCGAACCAGTTATATACTGGTGGAGGTTCTTCAAAAGTTGCAAATACCAAGAATTCTTGAAGAACCTCTCCTGTCTCATGCATTTACGAAAACCTGCTGCGACTTTGAAACCTCGCTACTGGTGAAAGTACCTTTGCAGGTGACATTATTGATGTCCAAGATTTGGTCGTCAGCGCAGCCGCAGGACCTGCCGTTAGGGATCGCAAGGCACAGACTGCTACAGCCGCCGTTGTTAACTCGACATGCATTGGAGCCTCCAAAAGACAAAACCAGGATAACAGAGTTAAAAATAAGCATTTATTAATAAAATTTATTTACAGTTATCATTAGATCATTCTAAAATGGGTGGTGGGCCTTGTACCTTGCTGCTGCTGTGCGTCATACACTCTAATCTCAAAGATGGGCGGCCTCTCGTTGCGGAGTAGGGTCACGGTCTTTGTGACCTGGTCCAGTTTATAGATGCTGCCTCCACGATACTCGTTCCAGAAGAGGAACTGCTTGTAGTGACATAAGCCAAAGGCGTGGTTCAACTCCTGTCCCTCGTACACCACCTGTTGAGTCAGGAAACACGGAGCGTTTAAAACCTTAAACGCACATTCAAATCTGTTATCTTGAAGTTATGACCGCAATGTTGGAACTGAACATTTTTAATGGGTGGAGCACCATCTCTTATCAGCCATAGATAGACAAACAGTTTAATCTTGCGAAGGAATCGCCGACCTTTCGCTCAGTGGTGTTGAGGTAAACCAACTCGATCCGGTCGTAGTAAGCATCCACCCAGTACAATACGCCCTGATGAATGTCCAGACTCAAGCCGTTTGGCCACAGCACTGTTTTGCTGGTCAGAAACACCTGGTGATGTGAACCATCCATCCAAGCTTTCTTGATCTTCCCTCTGTTGCTCTCTGTCGGGTCTTCCTCCCAGTCAGTCCAGTACATCCATCTGGGGAATTAAAAAAAATTTTAAAAAGACATTTTGTTATGTCGTAGACTTATTATTAAACCAGTTTGAGTATTGTTTTTGTTGTTTTTTTGGTTCTTTTTTAAAAAATCTACACAAAACAGCCCATAATGACAACGTGAAAACTTGTTTTCAGACATGTTTGTAAATGTATACAAAACGTAATTGGAAAATGTAAACATAATAGGTACACAGGATTCAAGCATTGAAAACACTTTGAATCTCGAATCTTATGTACCGGGTATGTGTTTTAATGTTTACTTTTTTTTTCCCCAAAAAAAATTTACAAAAATGTCGTAAAACATGTTTTCACTTCTGACATCACACCCCAGTGCTGACTCATTTAAAATAACAACAACAACCCCCCCGTGTCTCACCCATGCTCGGGGTCTACCACGATGGCACGAGGATGACTCATCTTTCCCTCGATGAGAGTCTTGCGGGTCTGTGAAGCCTTCTCCAACCTGGCAACGCTGATGGTCTTCTTAGGCCCATCATCTGTCCAGTAAAGATTACCACCCATCCAGTCTACTGCTATCCCCTCAACTGTGTGGATCCCTGAGATGAGTATAGGAAGCTCGTGTGAAAAGGGAACTATTAGCTAGCCATTTCGAGATGAATTATTACTTTTTCTCCTCAAAGTCATTGTATCACCTTGGATTTGGTTAGAAAGTAGGAACAGATTGTAGATTCCGTCCTTACCTTCCTTTATTATGGTGTCTCTCTCTGTGCCATCTATCTTTTGTCGCCCAATTATATAACTGGTGGCATCGGCAAAGTAGATAAACTCGCTGGCAGCATGGAAATCCAAAGCTCGTGGGTTCATCAGGTTCTCGATGGGAATCATGTACTCGTCAGGCACCTTTGCGTTCATGTCCATGCCCCTGATGATTCCGGGGCGACCCTTCCCGTACACCAAGAACAACTCGTGGTCTGGTTCTGCGGAGGAAGAAGAGGAAGAATAGGATACGGTTACTTCTGTCAGACACTTTGTACTTCATTATAAGATTTATACTCACTCTTGCAGGATTTGCCATCACTGCCGAGGCTGAATCCAGAGCGACAGCGGCAGGTGCGGGACTTGTGGCTGTTGCCAAGCAGACAGATGTCAGAACAACCTCCGGCTTTCCCAAACTGATCCAGGGCACATGCATGGCTCCGCACTAAGCAAGAACAACAGGGCGGCAAACAACAAGTCATGTGACGGTGAATTTTACAAACGGACATCAACTCCACGTGTCAGCAGGCAAGATTTAAGCTGTGTCGTCTGGGGTGTGCACCTTGAGGTTGCCGCCTCTGGTGGTACACGTGCAACGCGGCTCCGTGGTCTACCCGCGTCACCACCTGGAAGTCGGAGCTGTTGAAGCGGTTCACTCGGATCACACTGGACTTGGGATTGAGGTTGCCTTCGTCCGAGTTTTTGGCGTACAGATAGTTCTCAAAGACGGTCAGTCCATATAGGTGCACAATCTGTAAATATAACGAGGATGACGCAGGAAAAATCAAAACGTCAATCAACGTTTGCCATTTTAGAAAAACAGCTGACTCATAGCTCGAGCTACTCATCAGCTGTGTAAACATTTTTATCTGAAACTTTTGGACAATGAAACTTCCCTAACAAACGATCAGCATAAAACAGACAGATAGACAGGCAGGGACAAACTCAAAGTGTTGATGTAAACTTGGCACAGGGCGCCATCATGACTCCACCCCCCCCACCTCCCAAAGGACATCCTATAGACCTCACCAGCAGGCCCTGTATGATGGTGTGGCGGTTCTTGCCCTCGTAGTCGACCACTTCGATGTAGTCCAGGTAGGCGTCGGCCCAGTACACCAGCCGGTTGACCAGGTCCAGGGTGATACCGTGTGGGAAAACTATCTTGCTCTCCACCAGCTTGGTGCGATTCTGACCGTCCATGTCGCAGCGCTCCACCCTCGGTGTAGACCCATAGTCAGTGAAGAACACTTTGCTGCAGTCAAAGGGGGGTGGAGGAGTTAAGTTGAAGGCAAGGTCACCGAAATATGACTTTAATGACTTAAGTTTGTGTCACCAATTTAACATCATGTAAAAATTTGTCATTATTACTCAATATAAACACTCTTCCTATTCATAAGATTAAGTACATTTCCAGGGTGGATATTCAGATCATTTCCAGGGAAGTAATGAAATCAGGAAGTGATACTGTCAAAAAAGGAAGTGCATCTAACCCCAGCTGGTCATTAATGGGGAACCTGAAACCACCAAAATGGAAGTGTTTACGTGGCACACGAGCGCTTGTCTATCTTGTTATCTGAAGGAAAGGGCTTTTTTTTTCTTTTTTTGCTTGGTCAGCATGTCGCCTGATCATAAGACGGCGTTTTCTCAAAAAGCGCTGAGGGCAGCGTTAGGTCAAGGTGGCTAGAGGGAAGTACACACCCCATGGCCGGGTCCAGCGCGATGCCTTTGGGGTTGTACAGCTCTTGGTCCAGCAGGGTCACGCACGTCTGGCCGTTCTTGTTGCAGACAAAAATGCGGTCATCCACGTCATCCACAAAGTAGAAGTTTCCGGTCAGCCAGTCTATAGCCATCTGCTCAACATCTGCGAGATGCACAGGAGAGAAGAGAGCACATAACTCTGGGTTATAGTACATCATAATAAAACGCCATTGTTTCATGGCACCGTGACTCCACTTATTTATTCCACTTTTCCCATTTAACTCGTTACAACTGCCGCAGATGAATAGAAATGTGACAAATGAATGTTAAGGGCCAAAACTGAGTCCAGTCACCTGGAGTGATGCATAACATTGCTGAAGAGGATCTTTAAAAAAAAAAAAAAGGGAACCTGGAATTTCGCGACCTCGCTGCTTAATAAGGAAGATTTGCAGAACTTCATTTTGGATAAGTGCTAAGTTAGCAGTGGAAAAAAAACTTCTCACTCAGACGTCTGTCCTCTGTGAGGCGGGATGCAGAAACTCCCAGACCACAGGGAGACCTGACTTGAAGGGGAGGTGGAGTGGGGGTGGGAGGGGTGCCTTGAAGATACATACAGCTTTGTGTTTTAACAGCTGCCGCCATGCTTCCTCTCAAAGCAGAGCCCTGTATACACACACACACACACACACACACACACACACACACACACATGCATGCATAATCACACAAGCTCACCACTCACACGTCCACTATCAAAGTGACCACAGGGGTTTCTCCAGTTATTCCGAGGAACGACTTTGATGTCGAGGTACACAAATAGGGGTTTAACGCGTCAGCCTGTTCCAAGGCTTTGACTATTCATTAAAAATAAAAATACATCAAATAAGTATGCCCCCCCACCCCACCCCAAACAATGACAACCATGCTGCAAAAAAAGGTGGATTTCCCGGGAACATCTGGGCCACATTCTGACAAAAGGAGGAATTCTGTCACATGGCTACGAAGGAAGCGTGATACCCCCACTGGAATCAGCCATTAACCAGACACTGCTCTAAAGACATCCAGCTGTACGCCCGGTCGCACAAGATTCAATTCATATAGGGAGAAGAACGTCTCTTGTGCAATACAGGGCCCCGTTATTCAGAGAGCCAGGGAGTCTGCTGACGTCATCACTTCTTCAGCTTCTGGTAAGTGGAAGGTTTGCTGGGAAACTGAAGGAACCCACCCCCTTTCTCTTCATGTAACAACCCTGCCTTCGCAACCCCTACCCACTTCCTGCCCCGACACCTACCGGACTCACACTGCACTGAGGAAACACTCAAACACAAACGACACGTGTCATACCGAGAACACCTCCACTCCGTTTGCAGGTACTTCCTATATTTACCCGCTGGAGCAAAGCAGGAGAGCGTCATCATGCTGCTCCCATGATTTTCCCAGTGCCAAGAAGATCCCTTTTAATCCACGGAAAAACCCTCTGACCTCATTAGAGGCACCGTTTTACATTTTAGTGATGAAACTTTTTTTTAAAGATCGAACGGAAGGGATGACCCTCCCTCCCGGTCAGGTAATCATGCATGCAAACAGAGGAGGCCACATCTGGAGCCCGTCGACTTATCTGCACCAGAAGCCATAAATCACCCTGTGTGTGTGTGAGAGTGTGCGTTTGTGTGTGTGTGTGTGTGTGTGAATGCTGCAGCGAACCCCTCACCTTCATCGTTCCATCAATATCTAAGATCAATCTCCAGGACTGGCCATCATACACACTCCTCAAAGCCTGCACCTGAGCCCTGCTATTTATAACACTGAGAACAGACCTGACTCCATGTTGGTACAGACAGTATCTCTATATGCCCCCCCACCCCCCCACCCCCTGAAAGAGCAGGTTCTGATAACAGAGCAACACACTGCAGCAACTGCTGTTATTATTGCTGCCTCTCGTTTGTTATATTCTGAGGTGCACACGTCCCAGAGATGGGAACCTTAAATTCTTATTTATAAAAAGGCAGTAATGGGTCCACCAGTTAAAGGTATATGGGTTAATGCAGACCTGGGCAAATTACGGCCCGCGGGCCACATCCGGCCCTTCCTACGTCTCTGTCCGGCCCACGTGAGGCCAATCATAAATTACAACATAAATTAAACAAATATCTGTGTCATGCTTACAATACAACTGTGCTGCTTTTATTTTGATATGTGAAATTTTATTTTGAAAAGCGTTTACATTTACGTTTGTATTACTTCCTTATCGATGTATGTGCGTGCGTGTGTTGTGAGTGAAGGTGAACAGTGATAAGTGACGCTAGCCAGGTTAGCCTCAAGATTGGTAACGAATGCCATGTTTTCACCAACACATGGACTGCCAGGTATTTCTTTCTCAAAAATTAAAGGTAAAGCTTAATCTGCGGTACACAGGTCGTTTTGTTTAAGGATTTGAATTTGAATCGCCACTGTATGGATGAGAGCTGCGATGTACGTGACACCACCCAGCTACTTGGTGTGGCCCTCTGACACAATTCAGGTTTCTCATGTGGCCCCTTGTAAAAATTAATTGCCCACCCCTGGGTTAATGTGTGTGTGTGTGTGTGTGTGCGTGTGTGTGCACGCAGCCACGAGTGTGTTAGAGTGACCTGACTGGACAGGACCTGGGACGGCCAGAGGAATGTTCAGGCTGACATAACCCAACAGAGGAATGTAAATACCATCTGCATGACCACTTGCACGCGCACACACACGCGCACACACATACACACATACACACACACCTTAAAAAGGTACAGCAAATCACTACCTTCTCTTTCTCCCTCTCATTTTATCACTCCCCCGTCTCCTTTTCATCTCTTAGGCTTCTTCTCTCTTCCACCGCTCGGCCCCCCCCCCCCCCCCCCCCCCCCCCCCCCCCCCCCCCCTTCAGATCACTTGACAGCAGACGCAACAGACGCAAACCGACACAGTCGGCGGGAGGCGGCCGGCCCTCTCGCGCAGTCAATCAACTGGAAAAATAACCAATTTTTGGACGTTGGGGTTTGCCGCGCCTCGTGGCCTCAGACCCGGCTGTCGACAGTGACGACACTGACGCAGGCCTCATTTAAAGTGGATATGAGCCAAGATGCTTCTCATCATGTCACAGGCAGCGCCACGCTGCACTCAGTCTACACACCCAGGCTCTTCACTTGTTTTCCCCTGCGTCCGCCGTCCCACGCCTAGGGCTAATTCTCAAGTGAACGTTTCCCACATACACCCATAGATGAGCACGCACACGCACACGCACCAACCTGGCGTTTATATTTTGTCTACATTTCATATTTTTTAAAATTGCCACACATGAGTAAAAATAAACATGGAATCCTCCACAGTGTAAGTCATACAAATACAATTTTTGATGTGATATTTGCTGATTGTTATTTTTAAATTACATATAATGTTGGGATATATAATCAACCCTGTTGATGTACTTCTACATGCATCAGAAAAGTGACTGGTCTGTGCATAAATCATGCTACACAGTAGGTTTCTGTTTACCCATGAAGGAAAGGGCAAACTAACACATCGGGGCACGCTGGCAGCCTTTCATGTATCATATCACTGTAAGTCAGCTACACACATTTCACCTCGATGGGATGATTTAATGGTGTGCCCCTGTTTTTTCAAAGAAAAACCTTTTTTTTTAAAAAAAAAAAAGAAAAAAAAAGGACTCAGCAATTTCTTCCAGTCCTTTTATGCTGCTACGAGCATAAGCTGTATCGCTCCACATCTTACATTTGTCTGAGCCAGCAAATGCAAAAGTTGACCATTGTGATTCCTGAGGCCAAGCAGGAATCTGGGAATTTCACGCGGGCGGGAAAGCTGACAACTGGAACCGATTACATGGGCTTTGCTCGTGGGGTTTTTTTTTTTGCCGATAACTGAGCTGCTACTCACGGTGCAGGCTGATGGAGATGTTAACGGTGCGGATGTTTGTGACAGCCTTGAGGTCGGGAATGCTGGCGCACTTCAGCTGTGTGGCAGCGGGGGTGTCGCCCACATCTATCCAGCAGACGGTCTCCTCGGCGTAGATGAAGTCCATCGCCATGGCCTGCTTGGTGGGGATGGGCGGCAGGCGGGACGTGGAGCCGCTCAGTGAGGTGCAGCGGATGTCATGAAGGTTGGTGATCAGCAGCATAGGCAGGCGATCCACTGGCTCTGAAGAGGAGAGGAGGGAGGAGGTCATGTGTCTATTGCATACCTGTGATGCGTCAATCTCCACTAGCATGTAGCATGTAGCATGCTAGTGGATGTAAAAACCATGCAGATATGATAATACAGATTTTAGTTATCACGTTTTGTGTGCGTGCGCTCACCGTTTTTGGCTTTGCAGGAGCGGTTGTCTGGCTGCAGCAGGTAGCCCTCCACACAGCTGCAGGTGTAGGAGCCCTCGGTGTTTGTGCACGTCTGACTGCACGTCCCATATACGTTGCACTCATTGAAATCTACAGGGGAAAGAAAAAAAAACAAAAACAAAAAACATAGCATGCATATTTAACAGAAAGTGACATACGCTGATGCATCAGTGATCAACGTTTTCATGCCAGACTTGTACTTCTACCTCATTTGCCCCACGCAAAGCCAAGTCATTGGACGGAGAGCCAGTGCAATCAGACGATTACTTTAAGTGCTACTTTGGCCAAGCCGGAAAAAATTTGCCACTCACCTTTACATGTCTTCCCATCTGCAGCAACCTCAAAGCCGCTTCGACAGTAGCACTGAGGCCCATCGTGAGTCACGGCACAGTGAAACTGGCACCCATGGGAGGCACAGTCTGGTGCTCGCTCTGTACCGGGAGAAAAACACTGCGTTACATACTGCGGAGGACGACACAGATAGAGCGGAGGTCAGAACAGGACAGAAAGGCGTCTAAATGAAATCAGTAACGATAAGTTACTGTTTCCTTGATCCTGTTTGTGCACAGGTGAACTTTCAAATGCTTATGCTACATATCCCACCACATCTCCACTGGGAGATCAGATAGGATTGTGGTTGTGTGTGCATGTGCCAGTGTGTGCGCGTGTCAGCAATTGAGACAACAGGCGCTAATGAGCATTAACGAGCGGTGCCAAAGCTGTTACATCACATATCAGTGCTGTGAACTACTGAGCTAACTCAACAGTTGATTGTCAAAATGTAACCATTTAAACAAATATGACAAAATATGCACAAAGGTAAAAAAATAGGCTCCTGGAAGCACAATGAAATTCACCTCAGCCAGCGACAAACAAGAAGTGGTCATGGACACACTTTGTGTACAGTAGCTGATGAAGTGTGTGACTGTGAAGAGCAGAGAAGGAACCAATGAGGGGCTTATTACATAAAGCCTCTGCCACTCTGGGCCACAATGAGCCCTTTGTTGTGGCCCCACTGAAAGGAAGAGTCCCCCAGCAAACAATGTGGCCCATATCGAATCCATTCACCAAGCCCCAAACTGTGAGAGACCACAAGCAACTGAAGAGGTAAACACACACACACACACACACACACACACACACACACACACACACACACACCTCTGAGGTCACTTTGCTACATTTTGTACACAAGGTTCTATCTCTGTGTGGCTGATATGGACACAATAAATATTGCTACATTTACCAAAAAAAAATTATCTCAAAATCAACTTACTCAAAGTGCCCATCCATTTTTATTAAAAAATACCATTTTCCATATGACAGCAGAGATAAGTGACAAAGGGAGAAGAGTGGAGGTAGAAAGTGGGAGGGGGGAAGGGGGGCTGGAAGAAGAATGGATGGGAAATGAAAGCAGAGTAAACAGAGGTGGAAACGAGTGGTGAAGGACACGTGGAGAAGGTTAGAAAGTCGCAGCTCAGAGCAAACAAGGAACCGCAGCGCGTCAGACGTTCGACAAAGGGTTCATGAACGAAGCACACAAATCACGCCGCCACACAGTGGACGCCTTCTACACAGCCTGTCCAAAAGGAGGGACTGTGGCACCATTTTTTTCCCCACCACGGTATTTTTTTTTTGGTTTAAAAAGGTAGCAACACAGAAACGGGCATCGTTGTTGTTACACCTTCACTTCAGCAGCAGGGTTGGTCCATAAGACGAATCGACATCGTTCTAGCTGCATCGGCTCAATCAGTATATTATAGTCTGGTTGGATGGCGACCGTCAGCTTCACTTATCTAGGATATAAACAAAATAAAGGCCCGAACTCCACGTTCACCATTGTGAACCTGTTCAGTGCCGTGTGTGCCAGTTGTTAAGAGGTAATTCCCAGGACATTCCTGCCTTTGTGCTCCGACTGTCTGGAAACAAGTCCACGCATGCTCACGTCCTCTACCTGCAGCTGACAGGAGCCTGTTTCCTAACATGGTTCCGTCAAATTACCCGATCGCTTTGCCTTAAATGTAATGGTCCATACTGTCTATGGACATAAACATAATGTTTTTTATAAAGACACAAGAGGTTCAATGCTGCCGGAAATGGGAGAAATGGACAGAATACTTAAAAACGACAGGACAAGGACTATCACAGTGAAATTAATATAGGATCTAACTGTAGAAATATAATAATCCAACATGTTCCCTTTTTGATGTTAGTGTTTTTGTTTTGTTTTGTTTTTTTTTTCACTTGTATGTATAATGTTCTGAAAAACAATAAAAAGAAAGTTTAAAAAATAAATAAATAAATAAAATTAAAAAAAACATAATGTATTTTAATTTGCTTGCCTCTGTCCCACTTTTGTCCAGAAGATGGCCCTGGCCGTCTGGATAGACACCTTTTAAATCGTTTGCTAAATAGTGCAAAAATAATAATAAATAAAATCAACGAAATACATAAAATACTTGGCAGTGGTTTGGTTTTATGGTGCATACTTTCATAGAAGAAATAATGGTGGATGGTGGTAAATTCAGCAGGACTGAAACTGAGTATTGGGGAAAGTCGTTTCGAGATAAAGTATGGTCGATGAGCACAGGACACAAGGGTTTGCAGGAAGCCTCAGAAATTCTTAAAAGTGTATGTACTGGCAGTTGTTTGCAGGAGAGATAGTCAATGGGGGCAAAGTAACCATTTGTAAACACAGGCAGGGCAGCAGCTTGAGTAATGAGCAAACATTGGCTATCAAAGTCCCAAACAGTGGCAGCGCGCCGCCCCACACACCTACACTTACCCCTATAAACATGTACACATCCATACAAAACGCACACGTAGTGAATTGATCTTAAAAAACAATTACAAATTACGAATGAAGAAATATATAATATATAAATGAGTACAGTGATGGGTAAAGACTGGTGCAAGACAATCTATATGCGGGCTCCATAAACCCATTTAGGTCCAGACCCAGTCATGAATCAAGATGGAAACGTGGTCTTTCCACATGGGAAATTGAAGAAGCCTATTCCTGATTCTTATTTTACGTTTAGCGGGACATGAAGGACACTGACAGACCAGCGCAGCCACAAACAATAACATGAGGCCATGGAGGGCTGCCACGACCCCATTCTTCTCTATCAATCAGACACTTCTGAAGGAGGCAGGTCTAAGGCCTTGGCCCCCAAGAGAGGCCCCCGTCACCCCCGAAATGACCGCACAGATCAGTGAATAGACTCAACTTTCACCCAGACGACAGAGAAGCAACGTAACTGTGAGTTAAACAGGCTTTTTAAACAACATTGGATATGAACTGGTTTGTGTTTGGGTCTCGAGTATCACTGGTTCCATTTTGTGTTGTTTTTTTTTTTTTTTAAAGTTCTTTGGCGGGGCCCAAAGTCTTACAGTACATGACTACATGTTTTTATTGTTTTTATTAGATTGAGAGTTTGGAAGGATCTGGAATCATGGATTCAAATCCAAAGTTTGTTGGACGAACAAACAAAACCTTAGAGTCAAGAGAAGCAAGACCTTTAAAAAAAAAAAAAAAGGAAAAGACAAATATAGATAAAGATGAAATGTGCCGCTGGTTACTGCTGCTATCGCTACGCCGACCATTTGGAAACATCCCACACACCATGAAAACGCCGAGGGGATTTACTGAAGCCAGATCAAATTCCTGCCTTTTACTCGCTAAACTCCCGTTTCGGACTGCTCTCGTCAACAACGCCGGCCAGAACTATGTGGACAGGCTGACTGACAAAGTGGGCTTTCAGACATCAGCACCCAGGTACACTCGCACAACCCAACAGTTTGCACAAGCAAACACTGGGGAGCCTGTGGAAAGGCCAGGCCTGTCCCCGGGGAGAGGCGAGCTCGCAAACAGCAACGCCAAAAAACCCTCTGGACACACTGCTTGTGTGTTTGTGTGCGGGGTGGAGGGTGTGTGTGTGTGTGCGACCTCGGGAGCACATGTTACACGAACACGTAAAGCGTGTGAATGTTTCGGTGTGTCGCGGCCATTGCCGCCGTCCGGCGAGGGACAGCTGGACCTGTGTCCTCAGGAACGGCGTGTGCGTGTTGTGACTGGATGACATCAGCGCTGTGTTGTGTAAACGGCCTGTCCGACGCTGGTGTGGACGCGTGGGGACACTGGTCTCGTCGCTGCAGATTTCACAGCTCTTATCTAATTAACTTACGTCACATTAGTGCTAATCTTAAATGTTGGATTGTGTGACTCAATCTTCCTGGTAGCGCATGACAAATATTGAAAGCACATATGCATTGCAACATGGGATACAGCTAATAAACAGGCAGTTTTAACTACACTGCCGTATTGCTGCATTCGGAGACAACTCTCCGAGGACAGTCAGTGTTTGCTCCTTTGTCTGCTGCAACAAAGACACACACTCTGGTCCCAGCGCGTCCCGTCTCTCATTCTTCTACAGTCGCTAATTAATAGCTTGATGGGATTCTTCTTAAGCCGCATCTGGGCTGAATGCTCATCATTCCCTCAGGGAGTGGGGGGAGAAAAAAAAAACCTTATGGCTGAGCTGATTGATAAATTAATTACTTTTTTTTTTTTGCCCCCCGGAAAGAGAAATTCCATTGTTATTGTACAAGCCAGAGCAGAGCAGCTCATTAAAAAGAACCTAACAGAGGAGATGACTGGGTCAATACAGTTAGTTCAGGATGGACACACAAAGAGAGGTGCGTCGGCAGACCAGAGGCTGGTCGGCCATTTTTAAATGAAAGTTCCTCGGTGTATAAATACGCTGTGTTTGTTCGTTACCTCTGCAGTGAGGCCCCTCGTCCCAGCCATCGGAGCAGTCCGGGACCCCGTCACACAGTTTGCTCATGTGGATACACACGTCCAGGTCCAGGCAGCCATGTTCGTTGACGGGACACTGGTTGACTCTGTTGTGCGTGCCTGTAACAACAACAACAACAACAACAACAAATCAGAAAACAGCACAAAGCAACATATAGATGTACAGGGGGTCCTCGAGTTACGACGGTCGCAAGTTACGTTGTTTTCGTGGTTACGACACATCTCCCGTGAACTTCTTTGTTTCGGCTTAAGCGGTTTGCCCCGTAAATACGTACAGACTTCGCACGGGAACTAGTTGGTGAGCGCTCTCTCTGTCTCTCAGCGCGCCTGCCGGCTCTCCAACACCTCCACAGCACAGCTAGGCTACTCTGCCTTGTGTTTACTTATGTGAAATGGACGGCTGGCGGGGGAGGGGGGCAGCGGCAGCCGGTAAGGAGATGCACACGGACACAGCTGGGTTCGGGATCGTGGCAATACCGTAGGTTTATTCACAACACAGGGTCTACACGGTTGATATCAGAAATCTAAAGGAAATGCTCATTACACTTGCGATATCAACCCCTACGGTGTGTCAAGAGGGACAAAAAAGGCAAGTCACCATAATAAACTCTTATTTTAGCGTGGTGTTATAGCAACATCTAGTGGCACAATGTATGCACAATGGCACAATGAATGTTTTTTCCGACTTACGTCGAAATTCGGTTACAACACATTCTCAGGAACGGATCTCCGTCGTAACTCGAGGACCCCCTGTAGTTCATAATATTGCTTGTGTTGCCACACACACACATGCAATAAGGCATGGGTTTTTTTTTCTTCTTCTTTTTGTAAAATTCACTGAGGTCAGGGCACATCCATCATCGGGGAAGATAACGAGAGAGGTTTAACTAGCTGCCGAACTAAAAAAAGGAGCAGGGGTCAATTGGCTGCCAGTCTCAATCACAGTCTGGAATGACTATGAACTTTGTTTGACTTTTACATTCACTGCACAGTTTGGTTTCTCCCGTGGTGCGAGGGGGACGCCATCATCAGTCACGATTATAAACAAAGTCCGCTTTGAAAATAATCCCCTAATTATCATTTTTGTTGTGTGAGTAACAACAAGAATCGCGGTGCTGGGTTTGCTTTTCCCATGTTGCATCCTGGTGCCGTCGCAGCCCCTTCCTCTCACTGCAGGGGGCCTCGCTGATGTACTGTGTCCAGACAGCTTCCTGTCATCGCTGCAGTTGCGTTTACCGACATGTGCGCGAAAGTAGCCATCGTCTATGATGGCGTCATAGCCGCTGGCGTGTACGGCGTGACGAGTACCACTGCAAACCACTGTGTTACATGATGGATGTCAGAGAAACACAAAGGTAAACAAAGATAGATGGAATGTGGAGGAGGTGGAGAGGAGGAAGGACAGATCGTGATCGCCCCTGGTCCAAAAAAAGCTGACTTTTTTTTTTCTTTTTCTTTTTCTTTTTTTTTTGCCAGTACCAGACCACAACATACAGTAGATGCAGTCTCCTCCCCTCCTCCTCCTCTCCCACACTACACAGCAAACAGTTTGCTTTGGCTGTTTTTCTTCTTTTCTTCCTCCACCACCGCCACACTCTTCCCTCTCTCTCTCTCCCTCTCACATCTGCTGACCCATTTTGGAAAAACAGGAGGAGGAGAGAGAAAATAAAGTTCACCCTCCTGCACAGGAAACGATCTGTGGCGTTCTGCAGGTTCTGCAGCGTGGTGCTGGGCGAGGCCTGACAACACCGTATCTGCCTGTGCACAGTCTGAGCTGTGGAGCTGTTTCAGAACGCCTCCGTCACAATCTCATGTTTGCAAGTTCTTCTGGTTTCTGAACGTTAAGAAGCTGACGCTTACATCTGCTTTTATCTATTGAGGAAATGATTATAATGAGATTGCAAAGCCAGCTAAAAAAAAAAAATCTAAAACATCTGCCATATCGTAAATATGTTGTACATCCAACACCAACAAAGAAGTGGGATCTGATTTCAGCAAAGAGGAAATGTCATCATCTGAATCAAAGCAACCCATCCGGATACGAGCAGCGTTAGTGGCCTCCTACAGCCGCAGCCTGATTTACATTCAATAAACAACCTGGGGATTTCGACATGACCTGCAGTGCTACGAATAAACACAATGGAAACTATTGGGCGGCCACTTCCACAGCACAAAAGACGAGTCATAGTGAACGTCACGTCAATGACGATGACTCACCACGAGTGGGACACACCAGTGACTTTAGAACATGCAGTGCATGTAAGTGTCTTCACATGTTAAAGGCTGGTTAAATAACATGTCCCACGAACATCTACTTACACACACACACACACACACACACGCACACACACACACACACACACACACACAAGCCTCCCTCTCCACAGGCGGCCAGCTGAATTCGATTTTGGAAAGTCACTGTAACAACTGTCACCAAAACACAACAGCTTGAGTTCCACAACACACTAATCACTTAAGACGGAGCTGAAAAGGGCTCAGCTGCAAAAAAAAAAAAATAAAATAAAATAAATACATGAATAATACAAAGGCCAGTATGAAGGATTAAATACCTCTGCAGGAGGGACAATGGGGAGGAACCCTGTAGTGTGCTGTACTTGGGAAAGTTTTCTGTATTATGTATGTGCTCTTCAAACTGTTGGTAATGAAAGTTTGACATTAGCAGGGATAAGGCAACCTGCAAGGCTGCATCAGTGCCACGTATCAGGTATCAATAGCAGGTGCTGCAGGAGTGAAGGGATAATGTTATCAAAGAGCCTTTGGAATAACGTCATGCGTTTCCTCACTCTGGGATTACACAGACTCGTACGGGAGTCGAGTCGGGACGCCCCGGAGACAGCAGTGCAACGGAAAACAACGCCAGGGTCCTGGCAATAGGGCGGAAATTACAGCCCTTATACCTATTAGAGGGCAGAGACGGGATAATCACATGATTGCACTGAACTTTGTGATCAGCTAACACAATGACATAAGAGTGTTCTGGCTGTGTTTTCATATACTGTATATATATATATATATACATATATGTGTGTGTGTGTGTGTGCAATACATATATACACACACACACACATATATATGCAATATATATTTACATACACACACATACACACACACACACACACACACACACACACATATATATATATATATATATATTGCATACACACACATACACACACACTTCTATATATATATATATATACACACACACACACACACACACACACTTCTATATATGTATATACACACACACACACACACACACACACACACACATATATATGCATATATATACAGCACATTTCCCCAGAGCACAGTGTAGCTGGGGGTCATCCTTCGCACATGAAATTTGTCGACTCGACAAAAAGTGCCAGAGTTGGGATATGTGTGCTTCCCTCCAACACCTCTGGACTCCACCCCTCCCCCTCCCCACCCCCCATTCCTCAGTTATGCAATGACCTTAAGTTTGGATCCCCTGTCGATCCTTTGTCCCGAGCATAAAAGCTTCCTTTTCTTCCTGCTCTCCGGGCTCCATGGCCGCCCCTGACTGACTTCCATAAAGTCTGCTGTCAGCTCAAATGAATATGTCGTGAAGGGTGACAGGCCGGACTGCCCACTAACTGACTCTGCCCACTCACAATTTATAGCAGCACGTCCAACAAGCACATGGCCATGAAAACCTACTGATGCAGAACACACACACACACACACACCACTTCCAAAAATCGATTCAATATAACTGCAAGTATTCGAACTTTAACTCACAATAGTTTGATTCAACAGTTTTTAACAAACTGGAAAAGTTTCATGCCCACAGGCGTCGCGTGTTTGACACTTTAAAGATAAGACTCTCGCCGAAGGCCGAATTCTTTCTGCAAATAAAACAGCGATAAAAATCTGTTAAATCCAGGCTACACGTGTTTGCCAGAGTAAAACTACAGTACTGTCTGGAATTATACACGATCTGACTGTCGCTGCATCAAATCCACAACACAGAACATCCTCTCCGTCTGCAACGAGGGGAAAAACCACGAGGTGATTACAGCAGAGGAAAAGGCTGGACGAGATACGAGGCGCAGACAAGATTGGACCGTCGCTTCTGCGGCTGCTCTCACAGACGGAGGGGAAGACAGAGGGATGGAGAGGACAGCGTAGAGGAGGGACAGACGGAGACGGGGCGCGGAGGAGACGGCAGAGAAAGGGGAAGCGGTGCCTGTGTGGCGTGAGAAAGCCCTGCGTTCTGTGTGTGTGTTGACAGGCAGGTTGAGGAGGGCTCAGGCCCACAGAGCGGGGGGGATTTACAGGGCTTTGCTCCTTCCTCTGTGGAAGCAGCACCCTGCCCGGCGCCCCCTGCAGGAACAGCCACATGGATGATTCCAGACTATGTCGGGATCCCTCCCAGCAAACTCTACTGGAAAGGTCTGTTCCTGTAGAAAGCAAAGCTACGTCCATGTTCCATACGTCTAAATGTTCTTCTTCTACACATTTCTTTCTACACGCGCCTGCCCGAACCCACCACTCTGCAGTCTGCTCTTCCTGGTCAGAGAGTGGCCGCTGGGGCGTGACAGTCAGAGCGTCTGGACAAAGCGTCCCGGCTGGTGAGCTTTCAGCGGGGGCTCAAGGGCAAGAGATTGACAGATAACCCTGTTGTGTGGCCCACTGGCCCCTCAGGCAGCTGCACAGAGATGACTCACTCCATCTTCTCATCAGAGCTTCCGACAAGCTCGGCCACAGCCAGTGGACACGGCTCGGCTGCATGTACACTACACACACCGTATGACGAATTCGCCAAAGCGGCTTCCAGTGCACCGGTGCACACGACCTGACATGGGGAGCGTGTCTGGAGCTGAGGGTCCACATTTGGCTGTTGTTAAGTTAAATACTTTTAGCCTTCTCAGCCCTGGCTCCCTCGAGTCCCATGATGAACCTGCATTCCAGGCGAATCCCTTCAAAATGACTTCTTAGCGTCAAACAAGGGAAAACAAATGAATTTGTGTGTGAGCACACCTTCAGTGGAACCTGACAGCGTGAGCGCGGGGGAGTGGCAAGTGTCATTTGCAAGTGTGAACTACTTTGACTTATCAGCTCATTTTCTCTCCCTGAATGAAAGTGGATAACGCTGCATGGGAATATAAAAGGCGGCGGATTTGCATGACTGAGATGCATGGCGCCCCCTGCTTGGACGTCCCCCCGTGGACATTTTCATGCTAAATCAGTGGCTAAAAAGTCTAAGGGGGGAATTAGGGGCAGACAGTTGTTGCATGAGGTTGCTGAGGTTGAAAGAGATTCCTTCATTGCGGGGGCTTCTCATGACAGAGAAAGTGTGTACACGCTGGGGCTTACTCGAACATCTGCTCCCATTCGCTGGCTCAGCCTCAATAATGAATCATAATTGCATGCAGACGGGGAGTCGGTGGTTTGTTTTTACAGCGCCGCTCAAACGGATCTGTGAGGCGGAATGCAAGAAGAAGTGACCCGGCACTTTTCGGTTTTAACACTCGGCAACATGAACGTGCGCTCAGCAAAAATGGTTTAGGTATGAAGAGCTATGGCTGCCGAGAGTCAGAGTCCTGATTGAGTCTCTGTGGGTTTTTGGCTCTAACCTGGTGTGGGTGAACTTTGTCACCCACAGACAAAGTCCACGACGGTGCTGTTTGTTCTGTGTGCACAAAAGGCACACTGACCCAACCGGAGTGAAGAAAAACACAGCTGATAATACAGATTTATATATCAGAGTGAAGACCCCCCCCCTAGAGTGAAGCCCCCCCCCCCCGACCAATTAGCTCCAAACATCATCTGAAGATAACGCCCCCCCCAGAGGGTAACAACCACTGACAGAAGCAGTCCTGCACGAAGCACCATCATTTACACACCGAGCATAAACGTCTGTCCTCGGGGCTCGTGTTAACCACTTCCTGAGCCTTAAGCGTCTACGTAAATGAGGTGAGGTTGAAGCTATGTGGCGATGGGGGGAGTCAGTGCAGGCCCCTGGAAGAGGAGGACATGGTCACACCTGCAGACAGGGGCCTGTACCAGGAGCCTGCTGATGGCTATCTGGGTGTTTACTAGGGGCAATATCAGGGACGTGCACAGGTGTGTGTGTGTGTGTGTGGGTGGGGGGTCTGAGGTCCACACCTCCATCAATCCACTTATCATGACGAGTCATGCAGATCCATGAGGGAGAACGCACTCCCCATCACCGCGCCTCAGTGTCCCGCTGATGAAAAGTGCCGCGGGCTAAGGATGCTTACACACCACAGCCGAACTCCACAATGCATCAACTGCCATCTCAACGGCGGCATGTCAACTCCTCGCGCAACGCAACACTACAACGCCACTACAGTGGCAGATGCCTGTCGTTAGCTGCTCGACATAATTACAGCCCAGATGAATGGTTTGGAGATGACAGGCAATTAGACCTCCAGGCAGTGTGATACTGAAGAGCACACTTTCTTCCAGAATGGGTGGTGGAAGTGCAGATCAAAGATGGCCACCAGACAAAAGCGCAGTTTTACGACAACCCCCTTTTCTGAAAACAAGGGAATTCTGCAAACACCGTCAACAAAACATGGGGCTTCAGCCAAATTGTGAGAAATTATGAGGGTGAGTGGCATAACATAGAAAACCAGACTGTACTGGCCAGGTTGTGGGCTGATCCCACATCGAGATGGAAGCACAGGCAAGTATCCGCAAGACAAGGGAGACAAAGAATCGACGTGAATGAAAAAAGAAAAAGAGGCAAACGTTTTGGCCATGTGAAATCTCGGTGACTGCCTTTTGTAAACCGAGCCTGTAGTTAGTAATTAACTTGAACTGGAGATAATGTCAAAATTACAGGAGCGCACACAACGCGATAACTCTCATCCACATTAACGCACAAACACAGACTGTGGTCTGGGTGCATGTTGATACACAAAAGTCTAAAGAGCGGGGGGAATTTTCTCGGAAATTTCAGACTTTTGTGAACTTTAGTGGGTGAAGGAAAGTTTGAGTTGGATGAGTAGGCGAGACGTTGCACTTCAAAACTAGGAAGTTGCATCAACACAAAACTTCCACAACTTGCCCAGATCAATACCCATAATGGATCAATGTTGGGCCAAGCTTTGCAATCACCATTTCCACACGAGTTCACAAGAGCTATGGAAAATTCACAAAACCGGAAAAATATTTCTTAAAACTAACAGAAAGGGGTGATACACAACACAGGAAAACATGAGAATTTAAACTTCTTTTTTTTCACAGGCATGAATCAGCATTTAATGAGTCAATATTGATATCAATATTTTAATACATAATCCTACATATTAAAACTTAATTGTGGTTTCATCCACAATAACAAGACTTGGATCATGGTGTCAACTACTTGTCCCTGCGCGCCAGACCATTGTGAGAATATTTGCAGCATGACAGATGCAAGGTGTGGCCCATGCAGACAGTAAAATCACCATTAGTGCCTGCACATAAACAAAGGGTAGGCTTTTTACCAGGGAGAGTTTATGGATGGAAATGGCAGGACGGGGAGGGCAGACAGAAGAAGACGTGAGTGGCTGCGACAAGACTCTTATGGACGGCGCAGATCCCAGACGCGAGAGTCCAGACAAGAGCAGACACATCCCCGAACGCTCAGACTAAACATGGCCACATAATTAGAGCTATAACTCAGGCGGAGCAGCCAGAGCACACACACACACACACACACACACACACACTGTGCGCCTGTGTCCTCCTCAGATCAGGGTAGAACCTCTTCCCCCATTCAGGCCTTAATTAAACTGTCTGAGATGTGTGCCGTGAATCTGACACCGACAGTTTCGGAAGGTTGATTTGCAGAAGTAGTAATCTGGAGGAGTCGTCATCGGTCGTTCCGAACCGACAGCTTGGAGGGAACGCGAGGACTCGAACCTGCTGAGAGACACTTTTAGCAGCCATACTTACAGATATCTGGTGATTCGTCAGAGCCATCTGGACAGTCCTTCTCTCCATCACAGCGCCAGCCTTTGGAGATACAGGTCACCTGGTCCTTGCACACAAACTGCTTCGAACTGCAGGTCTTGGGATGGTTGTCGGTTTTAGGAACTGGGGGGAAAAAAAGAAAAAAAAAGTTGAGTCATCATTCACCGCAACTTTTTAAATACATTTAATACATTTTGGATAAGAGGCCGTTGCACTGACGTCAGTCTAAGAGATACACTAACGCATTACTCTGTTAACACCCTCACCAGTGCCGAATCCACACTGGAAATTTCCAGTTTAAAGTGGCACAGATCTGAACCCAGCGGCGTAAAGCGACATGCAGGGGTCAACCGAAGTTTACAATGATGTTTTTGTATCAAAGGACCCACAGGCACACTCTATTCAGGAAAGAAAAACCTCCTCTACAAGTTTACAACCAACAGTGGTGCCTTTTAGTTCGGCCTCTGGTTTGTTTATTTCCCCTCTTCTTATGGACATCTCATTTCTTTTTGGCTTTTTTTTTTATTACTCTTAAGGTGTTTTTCAACTCTCGCCACAGAGGCCCTTTCATGTGTCATGGCACAGACATAGCTGGGCATTCAATCTCCGGCTGACCCATGGGAAACTCTGGTGCGCGGTAGTTCTGGGCAGTAAGTCAGCACAGATTGTTGAGGTGTACCACAGGCTAGCAACGCCGCAGCAATGCTCACGACCCATCAGCTGTGTGACACTGCTGACAAGCTTGAACTCGGCCAAAGCCCAACAGGAGCTCCGCCTCCATGGCTTTGCATCAGTCCGTCAACAGCGAACTCGCTGCTCGTGCACAATTTTTTTTTTATCTAAAAAGGATCAGTTCATCCAAATTGGACAATGGAAGCCAATTTTCTCTCGTTCTTCTTGCGGTATCTAGCCACGAAGATATTTTTGGTTTTGAGATGTCTTTGAGATCTGGCCATCTCATATCATGTGTCGGAGATTTTTTGCCGCTAAGCACGATATAAATAATTCGACTGGAGCTGTCCTGTCGACAACAAGACAACAAAAATCACTGAATTGTCCACCTTTTTTTGTAATTTGGTTAGACTGAACCTTAAAATGACACAAAGCAATGCTCTGGGAAGGACAGCGTCGGAGGTCTCATTGTGATTCTCGGCAGGGACGTAGCCCTCTCTCGTCCTGGATGACTTGCCTCCCTACGTACTTGGCAGGCAGAGGGGCGTTGGGGTGGGCGGTCGGGTGTGTGGGGGGTGCACCGCAAGGGGGCTGGGATGTGACTGAAATCACAAGAGAGCACGAGGCTAGAGTATCATTGCAATCACGTTCCCTCTGACTGTCAGGACTAAAGGGGTTTAAAGCCTGCTCCTTTTTCCTGTAACAGTGAAGTGTATGTGCAAGTCAAACACTGAGGCGCCTGCGTGTCATGTTTTTGTGGATACAATTAGTATCTAAAGGGCTTCAGGGATCAGATCGCAGCGTTCCCATTATCTGAACAACACCTTGATATATGAGGAGATTTGAAGAAAGAGCAAGCGCCGGATTTGTTGGCCCAGTCTTGTCCTTAGACAATGACGGGGGCAAAGCTTACAAAACAAAATTAAAGTGATGCAAGATGCCTGGGGACAGAATCCATGTTACATATCCTAATGCTGAGATTAGAGTAAGAAAGAAAGCTGCAGAAGAACTGACAGAGAGTAGTTTAAATGACACGCACACACCCATCTACTTGGTGAGAAGCCATGGCCTGTGGCCACTTTGTTGCCTTTGCCTCCTTTTAGCTTAGCAACGTCCTGCTCAGGTGCCGACTGAAACAATAACTGAGGGTGGGGGCGTTTTACACCATAGCAGGCCACAACATTAATGCAGTCCGCAAGACTAATTATAAATTTGGCCACTGTGTTCACCTGGAAGCAACGATATCCAGATTACAAAAGTACACTCACAAAAATCAATTAAGAGGACACCAATTATAGTGCGTACAAACGTACAAGGCTAAAAATAAGTAGCGTGCACTCTTTTTTTTGAAAATTAGATACAGACTTGGCTCAAGCGTTTATCTTTATATGAAAGCTTCAGGTACATCACAGGTATCATCCGCATTTATATGCTGCCAATTAATTAGCATAAACAACCAAACACAGCCACACTGACCACACCCTGGGCTGAGATGCATAAACGCACTGAGACCTCTGACACGTGGGGGCATTCCCTCAGTCTCTCCGCTCCCTGTGTGAGGCAGCTGGGCTGAGCCGGTTGTTCCCAGTAAGTGGGCATAAAACTGGAAATAAAACATTGTGGTTTCTAATTTTATCATGGCTTTACACACCAGCATGAAACGACCACAACGGGGGGAACCTCTGAGCCTAATTGGAGGTTGTGGCTGAGGAGGGGTTCGAGACCGGGGTGGGGGGGTGGGGGGGTGGGGAGGCTATACTGGCATCCTTCCTTCTCAATAGTGCTCATTCAAATCCCACTTAAAATATCTCAGACAGAGCAAAGTCGATTTTTCCCCAAAGTCACGGCCAAATTGCAGAAACGTATTGGAGGGAACGAAGCAGGCCGGGATGTAAAACCATTTGAGTCCTCTTTGCCTACAAAGGGGGATGAAGAAGGCCTTTATTTTGCATCTTGGGAACGGCCCAACAGCAAACACCAATCCCATTGAAGTACGCTACATACTCCACTTACAGGAACTCCTATAAGCCCCATGTGTTTGCCCCCCAGAGTTTGCTGCTGATAATACCATCTCAACGAAAGCACTTCCTGCCACAGCTGAATGGCAACTTGATTACACTTCTGTGACTAAATGGTAGGAAATCCCATTAAGGAGGTAGGAAATCACATTTTTCAAAAATAATTATAATCTGAACGTCTGTTGTTTATGGTCTTAAAGGTAAGGTCAGTAAATTATACACACATACTCATGAGAAACTCTACTCTGTGCACTTAGATAACCTGATAACAAACAGCCGTCCTATGGGTCTCTATTAGAGAAAAATGGATCTCATTAGAGTGGAAAATGGGAAAACTAGGTTTTGCAGCTTTTTGCTATGACCCTCCAGAGTTTCACATTTCACACCGTTAATCAGTGAAAACAACTTTGGAAGGTCTTCAGGAAACTGGTTCTGTTTTCGCTAAGAAATGACACCATGTTTGAATATGAAAAGTAACAGAGCCTGGTCAACAGTTGATCTCTTTACCCAAAATGCCCATCTCAATACAAATGTCAGCAATCTTCTGTCACGATACAGGACACAAGACACAAGTAGTGCGGGAACATTTTGGTTTGCTAAACGAGCACCAAAAACTGGATCAAAGATCTGGATATAAACCAAATTCACATACACGCACATACGCTGAGTTCACTGAGTTGCTTCCTGGTATGAAGACGTCCAGGCTCGATTTGGCTGACATGGATTGCACTGAGCATACAGCCACTTGTATGGAGCATGCACTATTTCCTTATGCAGGGCCACCAGAGCTCTACACTGTGTAAACAGTGCACACTGAACTGCCCCTGAGCATGGTGCATGGTAAAGGGTTTACACAAGAGTGAATGAGTAGATGCATAAATGTACATAGAGGTCTGTTCTTATAGTAATATAGTCGTACTTGAATGTCTAATAAAACTACTTGGACAGCCCACCTTTCAACATCACCGCTTTTGTTTTGTATATAATCCAAAATCTGGTGTGTACATCATCAAAAACCAACCTCAAGGGGCTGGAAGACACTCAGGGTGGGACGGTGAGTAAATGGTGTCATGGCACCGGTACAGCAGCCGAGTGATGGGGCCTCCAGACAACATCTCCAGCTGGGACTCGACACTGACCCCCATCCCGCGATCTGTCTCCCTCAATATGGCCATCAGTGCTACACAAATCAACTCCAGATCCACGCAGCACATTCCAGCGCCTTCTAATTGATTTCATGTGTATAGCTTTGCCTCAAAAGCACAATCTGTTACATCGGAGCAGCTAGCAGAATTTGAACGGAGCCAAGCGGCTTCGCTTTTCGATGCGAGGGAATCGCAGTCGTCGCTGGACTGTCTTCTGTCCAGCACTCCCAGCGAGTGTATACACAAAGTGAAAAGAAAGCACTGTCTTCATGCTGTGCAAGAAGCTCAATCTGCCCGAAATACAAGTTGAAACACCGCAGACCACAATGATCATGACCATCATCCAAACCTACGCAGAACAGACTCAGCCAGAATCGCCACCAAACAACATGGTACATGACATTCACTTTTGTTTTACAAGCCCGACTCAAGCAGCGAACACAACTTAGTATTTAACCAACCCAAACCCGGGCGAAAGTACAAATGGGAAGTAGAAACGACTTGAATGGATACATGAACGTACAGGACTCTGGCTGTCAATAGTTTTTGCTGGCCACGCAGGCAGTGGCGGGAGAGAAGGAACAAAACTGCGGCTGTTTCTCATCACCCACCACTTCTTCCCCTCCTGGTCCTCCATTGTGGAACTCAGGTCTTCCAGAGTGTTCCGGGGAGTGAGGGGAAAAAGCAAACAGACTACAGCATGTAATTAGACCCCCGAGGTCAAGTTTGAAGTGATTTCTCTGTGCTCGGTTTAGCAGGATTTCAAAGCAAGAATCCATGCATCATGAGCGGAGTTAAAACCGAACAAAGGACCACTGGGAGCAGAATGAAGGGTCGTTATTCCTTCATTTTAAAAGGAGCTACATTAATGATTCCGATGGAAGAGGGATCTCCCCGGCCAACGCTGAAGTCAGTGACTCAGATTCTTCAATTGTGACACCGTGCAGTGGCCATAGAGAGGAAACAACTACTTAGCTTTGCGTCCAGCCGCAGCCCAGCACTGGAGCACTTAAACCAGCTGACACCGCACATCTTATACAATGTCCACAGGCTATTCAGCGTCTAATCCAACATCGCTGTTTTCAAAGAGGTTGAACAGGCATAAAACAGCAGAGGACAGAGTTTCACTTCGAACCTGGTCCAGTGCCTGAAAGGCTCGTTTCTGTGTCATCGCACAACAAAAGAGTGCAGCTTTGACCTCAGAGGTAACCCGATGAGGCTCTGCAGGATGTCACAGGCCAGAGCTGTAAAATGCAACACAGTTAAAAAGGCCTACGCCAAGTGAGTGTGATTGATGGACAAGGAGATACATGTAAATGGGCTGACAGTGTTGCCAAAGGAGTCTCTGCTTGGCACGGTTCTTTGCACCCGCAGGGGAAAAGTCAAGCCAGATTCTACTGTTACAAAAACGGAATGAAGAAACCACATAATGAAGGCTGGACCACATGATGTGTTGGGCCGGTGACTGAAGCTGTAAATCCTCACTCATCTCTGTCCTTCGGTTACCTCTCTCCTCCCCTGATGAAACGTTTCTGTAATGTAAGTGGATCTCCACGAATCCCTCGTTAGTTTCACTCCAAGAGGGAGCGGAGAGGGAGGAGCGTTCCCGACTCAATAATTGCCAGGACTGACTCATAAACAATGCGCAAACGAGCCGTCGTCCACTCCACATTGTAACAGATGACCTCTTTGTCCAGTGGCGAGTCCCGCAACTGCGTGAAACATAAAAGTTTCGAGCGTTCCACGAATGTCCTTCAGATGTTCTGCAACAGAGGGCTGTTGATGTAATGCCAGCATGGACCATTTAACACTTCTCAGGCACAGAACAGCACAGCTTGGCAGGCACAGCTAAGGTCAAAGGCTACACACACCCTGCAATCTTGATAGTGTCGTCGAGGACAACAGAGTAAGTCCACTTTCTTGCTGGTCACTTGCATTACACCACGGAGCTTTAAAAAAGGCAATTAATAATAGTCTTCATGCTCGAGTGAATGAGATGTTTATGTTTTACACCGGGAGCTGGAGAAAGTCCAGCCATCTCTATGTGGTTCCTTTATTCCTTTATTTTCGGTTCCTCTATTATTTGTTTTCGCAAACGTAAAACTGGTGCTCATTAAGTTTTCCTGTGACGTCCGGACATTTGACTTCTGGAACAGCCTCGGTGAGGACACACAGTCGTTTGGCAGCACCACTTATCGAGATAACAAATGATTTGCTGAGGAAAAGTAATTCGTTTAGAGTTTTGGAGAACACACTAACCGGAACCTTACGTAACACAAATGATTTAAGACAGCATGAGACTTTAAATGCTGTTTTATTATTATCGATCTAAAGTCTGACAAACTATTTCAGACACTAGTCTGAATAGTTCATGGATGACAATGTTTGTCTTTTGATTTGCAGACAGGTGCTGCATAAGGGGCCCATTTCATTTTGAAAAAGCTATGGCCAATGGGGAAACTCCCAAAACCCAGCTGGCTGACCGATCATGTAACTTCAGCAAGTCCTGTGCCTTTGTCCGAACTGTACTGTACTCGATCCCAAAAACTCAACAGTACCACTGGCTTATGGACCTTCAGGGACGCAGCCGAGAACCACGGCTGATCCAGCCAAACAGAATCAATTGGAACCATTACTTTGGCCCAGAAACAGAAAGCAGACACGTTTTCTCCGTACTCGTGGCCGTGACGCTGATGAGACTAAACAGCTCTGACACTGTGCAGCAGGCCACGAAATTGGAATCTTATCTCCATACATTAGATCCTCCCCTCTGCGCAGGTGTGAAGGCAACCGAGCCCCTGCGATCAAATCGATTCTCCAATCAAGTGCAAAGCCAGCAAAGTCACACACATGTCGGGAGTTGTACACGAGTGTGTGTGGGTAAAGCCGGGTTTCCTCACAGCTGTGCCAGGTGATGGGAAATTATTGCAACTCGCAGTATTGTCTGAGCAGCTATCTTTAATACGTGCATTGATAACCAAGCCCATATCCCATTATTTCATAAACAGAATTCATTTTGATCAAATTTTAAAAAAAACATACTCTCTGCTAGAAATCATTATATTAACAACAGGAAAGAAAAGCAGAAACGCACAGCCTGATTTAATCGCCTACAAAAAAAAAACAGTGAATCCTGCAAAGCTGCATTAACATGCACGCCCACACATTCCCTACTTTGTTAAAGAAGCCGTTCTGTTCCTTTTTTGGGTCTTAGAAGCTAAACAGGGTAAACAGTGGTGTAGCTAGAAGAAAACACCATTCACAGCCAATTAACAATTAACAATCACTCTTTCACCTGTGGACCCACACCTTCAGCATATTGGCAACAACACTGACGACATTTACGTTCATCTGCTTTTACTTTCCAGTCATAGTTGATGGCAGTGCAACGCAGGAAGTGAAAAGAGGATCTTCTCTGCAGCTTCAGTCAAGAATCCCACTGTCAGCGAATATCATTTCTTTCTTTTTCCTTCTTTTTTTTTTTTTTTTTACAAGATTTGGCCCTAAATGCAAAACACCTGCACATAAGCTTTACATCAATTTTCCCAAAGCCAAGCCAAAGAATGTATCGAAACGTGGACATTTCACTGCAGTTATTTTATGGTTTTATTTAGGATAAAACAGGCTAAATGACAGACAGTTGTTATAAGGATAATCTGTGTTGTGCGATAAGAGTGACGTCAGCAGACAAACTCAGGTGCACAGAGTTACAGTCGATTAACCCCTCCCCAGTGACCTCCACTCGGAGGAGCTTCAGAGGGCAATCTGAACTCTGTTATCTGCTGAATTTCTATGACGGATCCCGAATTTTTCCAGCAGATGTTTCCAGTGACAGCTCTGAGGAAAATGTATAGCCAGGTCCCAATAAAAAGGTCAGGCAAACAGAGTGTGGGCTCCTCAGGAATTCAACCTCTTTAGCCTCTGACCCACATTTACACTGTTCCCAAACAGGGTTCCGCCGCTCCTAAAGGGTGTTTATGTTTAGACCCTTGAAATTGATGAACTGGATATTCTAACGACGAATCACCACCACAGTTTATTATACAATCTTAAAATATCTTATATATCAAAATTGTATGCTTTACTTGGTTCATTGATGAAATCTGAACTTGTTTGGGTTTTGTAGCAATGTGAACGGGGACCACTTGGGATCTAGGAAACTGTGTGCAGCACTATTCTTGACCAATTAAATTAGATCAATGATTACAATTATTATTTGCTGCAACATAAATACCAATAGTCAAACTAATAAGTGCAAACCAGATTGTGGATTAAAAAAGGGACTACCAGACTCCAGATACTGGACTGGAGTTTGTTGGTTTTAGGAATAACATGTTAAACCGCTTCGGTAATAAACTTAAACCAGCTTCAGAGAGATCAATAAACAAAGAGGTCTGTCCAATGTTGAACTGTTGACTACGGCCTTCTGACCCTCCTGTCCCTAATCCTCTGCTATCCATTAATTCATGCTGTGGGCCAGTGGTGATCCAGACAAATCCATTCCAAGTGACTGGCCTTAAGGTTTCTACCCACCTCACTTTCTACTCTCTTGGACCAACGCTGCTCCAAACAGACCGACTGGTAAATCAACGACATACCGCACGCATATCATTTTCAACGCCTCCACTCCCTGTGATGTAACCGTGTGTCAGAGAACATCCAAGAGTGACTCTCCACCTCTCCCCCAACACCACCACCAATGCCAACCCTACCTCTTACAGTCTCATCCAAGTTGGATTAATGGTCTCCCTATGTCCAGATGTTACATAGTGATGGAGGAGGGAGGAGCTTAGGGAGTCATGTAACCTATAGATTTGACTCCATCAAGCATCTCCTGAATCTTGGACTAGAAAAGTGAATTTTTTTTTCAGATATGGGTGGCAAAGAGGGCTTCAGGTGTGTGTATCATTTCTTTTAATGGCCAACAAATATCATGGATGACTCCACAATAGGATGTGGCCACCTTCCTGTCAGGGCTGGAGAGAGAAGCTCAACAGGTCTGCAAATGCATCGTCACATTTACTTTACTGTGTGTGTTCGTGTGCCACTACCAGACTGCGATTCCCAGGCAATTCCTGGCGCTGCACGTCGGGACAGGCAGCGCCATTAGGATTATACCACCGCAACACTACACAACTCGTGTTTTCCTATGCGCCGACTCACTGACAACAAACATGAAAGGCGATCTGACCGCGGGTTTAATGTGAAACTGAAGCGTGCTGCTCTTTAATCCGCAACATCCATAACAACAACATCCATAACAACAGCAGCAGCAGCAGCACGGTGGTGGTGTTGTTTTGTTTGTTTGTTTGAAATGTAACAATGTGTTATCGCCACACACACAAACATACATCTGGATTTATTATTATTATGATTATTCTGAATATTATTATTCTTGTGGGGACATGTGGTTTTGTGGCAGTGGTTCGGTTCTGGTGAAAATGGGTCGATCAGGCCTTTTTATACCTGCTGCATGTCCCTGCTGTGAATAAGCCCAGTGTCTGTCTGTCTGCCTGGCAGCCGGGGCCTGTCTCTCCCTCTGTCTGTCTGTCTGTCTGCCCAGACACGAGCGCTGCTAAAGACGCGATCACATGTTTACATGTGCGCCGCTTTCTTTCATTCATCAATGAGCCAACTGGCTGTTATTGTTATTATGAGCACGACCGCTCCAACTCCACACACACACACACACACACACACACACACACACACACACACACACAGGCCTGTGCAGAGATGCTTTGCAGAAGAAAGGGAATAAATCACAATGCGGGGTCAGACAACAGGCGTCTTACCTCCGGTCGCACCGTTAGGAGACACGATCTCCCAGTAGAGTATAAATCCCAAGCAGAGCAATCTCATCGCCATCTCCGGAGCAATGCCCGACGGCACCGCTGTTAGGAAGCAACGCGGGGAAAGTTGGCTGGAATTCTAGCACCAGACCACCTCATCCGAACCCCCCCACCCCCGGTACGGGTGCGACTGTCCGGTCGGCTGCACCCTCAGCCTGAGCCTCAGCCTCGCGCCGAGGCTTCTGCAAAAATAAATATATATATATATGTAATAAAAAAATCAAAGAAAAGCAAAGGGAGGGCTTGGTGCAGCCGGTGAGGCTACAGGCGATGCAGCAGCACGGTCCTGTAGGTCTCTAATTGATTATAGGCTGTGGAGCATGATGCACAGTGGAACCTCCGGATCTCTCTTTCTCCACTGGATCCGCCCCCTGGTTCCGACGCCCTGCAGCCGCCGGCTCCTTCACCTCATCCCGGGCCCAGCTCAACTACGAAGTCGCCGCGGTTCAGTCGCTCGGAGCTCCGACGTCTCCTCCTGCTCGAAGCTGCATGAGCGGATGGTGGATCTCTCCAGCTCCGGCGCTGTGGACGAGGCCGTGACGTAACGCCCGACTCCTCCAAAATGGGATAAGCAGAGCGGCGCGCGCCCTGTGCGCATGCGCCAGCACACCTCCTTTTCTCCTCTTTCATGCTCTTTTTCATCAACGGTGGAGTGAGAGCTGGGGGGAGGATGGTGAAGGGGGGCGTCGCTGCAACTGGTGCGCCTGGATCAGCCATGTTGGCTCAGCAGGGCTGAACGTGTTTGTCTGACCCCCCACTGTACATAGCAGTGAAACAGTGTTTCCCTACCCAGGAGACAGGAACCCAACCTGTACACAAGAGCCCACGCCGATTAGCTAGTTAATTGAATTTTTAATTGACAGACAGTCAAATCAATTAATGATGTAAAAGGCATTTTGAGCTAAAATGTCAAAACTCCTCACTGGTAGCAGCTTCTTGAGTTGAGAGAAGTTGGTAGTTTCTCACTTTGTCAATAGTCGTTGTTCTTCAAAACGTTTCAAACACAGATAATAACAAATCATATCATATTATATCATATCATATTATATGAATAACAGTTTGGGCCTAAAAACCATTAAACAAAATATCAGAATCTAAATATCATCACATTTATTTTTATCATCACATTTATTCCCCCCCCCCCCCCCTCGTGAACAGTTACAACTAGTTTAGAGTCAAGATGGTTCAGAACTCAATAACACTTGATTCTTTAACAAATCACGCCCTCTAGTGGTACGAGGGAACGAAAATACAGACCTTGTCATCAAATAGAAATAGCCACAAACTTTTGAATCTGAGCATTGGCAATAATGCAATAATCTTTCTAACTTTAAAAAATTTTGAATAATGACAATGACCAGTTGCCAAACCTAAGGACAAAAGGCTGTAAAATAATGTGGTCTTGAGATCCCATTTAAAATCTATAATATATTCCCCAATTACTTACACAAGGTATTTGAGTTAGCAATAATAATCTAGGGGTGTCTCACTGTTTATACAGACTCATCTTAAGAAACAAAATTTGGGTACAACTTTGATTATCCAAACAAATGATTAACAGGCATAGCCACATCTGGATTCAAAAGAATAAGTCAAAATGAATTTTGATACTCAAAATCATTTTATCTAGGTTGAGGAACACATAGGTTTAAACTAATCGCAGTATTTATAGATAAAAATCTTATCTCTAAAGCTTGTTTTTTTTTTTTTTTTATTGTGTAAGCCTGGGTACTGTCATAAACCATATAAACCTGCAGGGGGCAGTGAGTACTTACTTTACAGACAGTGGAGCACACTCTCATTTATTTTGCTAAAATAATACAAACTATTTTGAAAGTATTTTGGAAAAAAACAAAACAAATGACCTCCTTCCTAAATCAGGATCAGAGAGGGTTTGGTTACAAGTGGAACATGATGGGTTCTTTACCACAACTGTTATGTAACTTATTTATTCTCAGTGCAAATCAGTGGCATTGTGTGGTGTTTATCTCATGTTCCCAATTTAATTTAATTTAATTTTGTATCAAAAAATAAAAATAAAAAAACGACAGGTCTGTATTTCTCACTACACAAACTGACATGAACGATACTGCCACTGGTGATGAGCCTGTCGAAGGGTTTCAGCTTTCAGACATTTCCCCGGTGCCTGAATCACAGAGGAGAATGTGAAGTATGTGGGGAATCTGTGAAAAACATGCAAGAAGCGACTGAATCCAATATATTCTCACTCTCTGGAGCAAAACAAAATATGCATGGAAAAGTTAGTGACACATAGAATAGCACCCCTTTGAATGTGTTTCTTTCTGGCAAACACCTTTTTCAGGTTTACTGGAAAACACAACTTTTTGGGGGGGTGTTATCACAATTTGTTTTCCCTGTGTTTGCATCACTGTTTGTCAGCGCAGTGAATCAACATGATTGCTGGTGTTACTTCAACCTGAGAATGCCCCCTTCGGGGGGGATGGGGGTGGATTTGAGCACTGTCATCCAGGAGAGACAGACGCCAACATGCTGTGTGGGAGACAGCTTGAAAGAGTGCCAGCGTAAACACTCCCGGACCACATGTTCTCCCAGGGCAGAGGGGCTGGCCTCTCTCCAGGCACATCTGCACACAATCCCTCAGCCTTCAGCAACCCTGCCAAGGAGGCAGAGCAGGGCAATGGAGGGAGAGAAACGTTCCCACACTGGGAGAACCTGCTTTGTCTTTGACAGTCATGTCAATGATGAACGTGATAATATATGTGAGGGAAACCGTGAGAAGCAACATGGGTGGATCACAGGACTGTACCGCCTGTCTGCAAAGATAATCGTTTTTTTCTTTGTGTGATGGCTGACCACCACCTTTCTAACTGCACGTCTGCTTCGCTGCCCCGCCTGCCCGTATCCTTGAGCGAAGATGGATTGCAGCATTAATCAGGCTGCAGGCTCTCTCGGCTTGCATGTAGTACAACGTGCCTGCAGGCCGCACTCAATCAAAATACATAAATAACAATTAGTAACTGTGGCTAAATGTAAACATGAATTTACTATCTGTCTCTGACAACTAATCTAACAGTCTGTCTTAGGTGTTGCCCTTTGATTTGCCAGTAAAGTGCGGCTTTGTGAATGTTTTTCACACAGAGGTAATTACTAAGCAGGCTATGCTGACAACACCTGAGGAATGCGGAGCATGCACCAGCAGCCTGTGTTCTCTTAACCCTGCCATCACTCACCCAGCCCCCCCCATCTGCAACCCTCCCCCATACAACCCGCTCACAGAGCCCCCCGTCCAACTCATAGTTCACCCTGACATTTTCACAGGAGTCTTACATTTACAGCTATGCAGGTGTTGTTTCGTGTAACATTTGGGTTGTTCTGTCAGGAAATAGACTAAAAGACTGTGGATAATTCTCGATTAAACTGCTTGGTAAACAACATTATGTTGTAGCATACAGTTACAATAACATCAGATAAAAAAAAACAAAACAAAAGGAAGTCTATACAAAAACCCAAAGTTCCCAAAAGGCTCCACTATTTTGAATTCACAGTATGTGTTGGCTGGCCCCGGGGCCTCTGCTGACTGAGTCACTCCCCAAACTGTCCTTGAGCTGTGTGCAACTCACAGCCCATCTGGCTGAGCACATGCGCACACACATATCAAAACACTGCATAGATCGAAACAGGGGGAGTGAACAACTCTGTGTGACCTAACTGTGGACTGAAAACAGTTCAGTCCTAAGGGCATCGATATCCAGCCCAGAGGTGGGTAAACTACGGCCCAAGGACCACATCTGTCCTGAGGCGTTGTTCAATCCGGCCTGCCAGGTGTTTATGAAGCACAGGAATTTGCTATAATTGGAGCTGATTGATCTCCAGTCTGACTCTGTCCCAAAGGACAATTTCAACTCTGTCAAACTCGATATGTTTTATGCCTCAGTGAATGAGACTGAGTTTTCAAACCTCCAACAGCTGCCACAGAAGATGTCGAGTTGTTTTTATTTATTTATCAATGTTTTAATTAAAAAGTGGGAAAATTATATATCAAAAAATTATATATCAAATATATATATATATATATATATATATATAAGACCTGTGACGTCAGACGACAGGTACGATGGGAATGATTGACAGGTGGCCACCGTTCCCGTTAGTGTGGACACTCATGGCGTCAAAGAGAATTGATCTTTGTGTGGCGGAAAAACACAAGAGGACGAAAAAAAGGAGGACGAAAGAGAGATAGAGAGAGAGAGGGAGAGAGAGAGAGAGAGAGAGAGAGAGAGAGAGGAAGAATAAAGGTGAGGCGTGTGTCAGGTGTGCGGATGGGGGAAGGTTAACGGTGTAACGCCGGGTTTTTAGCACGTTTGTTTATGTTTCCTGCTAGCTAGCTCAGTTAGCCTCGGTTACATGTTAGCTGGGTAGGATTTATGTGTTCATAAACACAACTTTATTTCGTATTAGACCTGTTGTTGATTATTTTGGACTGTAATGGCAGTTGGATTATTGCTCTAGGTGCAGTCTCCCTCTTTGTCTCATTTGTTAGCATATTTACAATATACTGTGATAATACTGTTTGCTAACTCCACAGTGTTTCCACAGTTAGTTTTTGTTTAATATCGACACCTTTTTACAATAATGGCCATTTTAATGGTAATTTTTAGACAACTTTTTTTTGTTTTCCCCCAAATATCAAACTCTATATTTGATTTTTTTTAAACTTGAAAACTATTAGTTAGGCCATTATTTTAAGAGGGTGACGATATATGACCTGTGATATAGAAATGACAAACTGTTTCTCATATCTAATATTGTGTCTATTGAATCTTTGTATGTGTGTGTGTGTTTTTTTTTCAGGATGATCATCATGAAGATCATCAAACAGTAGGACTGAAACTTTTTTATGGGTGGCCACCGTGCTCCTCTCTCTCACTCTCTCGTATCATGGCCACCCTGCCATGACCGCTTTTCCTCTATCTCAGTCATTTCCTCTATGTGACTTGTCCATTATGTTTAACATTATAAACTGTCCCTTCATTCATCCACATGTATGACATGCCCCCTTTATTACCTGCCCCTCCTGTATACCATGCCCCTCCGTGTACAACAAGCCAGCATTTTGCGACAGCATTTGCATCCTGCATTTGAGTCAGCATTTGTCATTGCCTAATGGATCACCGAAAAGCAGGTCCTGGTGGATGACCATCAGCTGTAAGTCTGTTTTCTTTTTATGGGTTGGGGTTTTGGATTTTACAGGATTTTACACTACAGAGAACAAGGTCACATATCTAATTGTGCCTTTTGGGTCCATAGGTGCTGAACAGACAAGCCAAATGATGATGGAGGCCACAGTGGGTTCAGTTTCTCGTGCCACCAGAGAGATCGATGTAGAGCATCATTCCCTAAGGATGCTCCATTATGGATAGCTGTGATGAAGAAGGCAGCCAAGCCACACCCAACACTCCTTGATGATGTTGATGATGATGATGATGCTCTTTGCCACGGAATTTCTTCAGGTATGGCCTTTCACATATATTGTCCACTTGGGTTTAACCTTTACTTGATGGGCAAAAACAGTGGAAGTTTGACAGTGAGTGTCGAGTTTTCAACAAACAGTGGACTGCTCATTTTTCACCTTGTCGAATAAATCTGGCCGCTGTGCAGTTTTAAAAACTAAATGTGGCCCACGATCCAAAGGTTTGCCCACGTCTGATATAGCTGGAGAGAGTGATGGCAACTCAGGACGTTATTTTTATGCAAATACAACCAATGCATCATGTGTGCATGTGAGGAGAAAGAGAGAGATTATTAATTCAGCTGAGCCTCTCCCATCTGTCTGAGTAGCCCATCATGATGAAATCAGGATGAAATCCCTTGTGCATATATAACAGCACAAGTGCACACAGGCCTGTCCTCTGTCCGTCTGTGACGCTAAACCTTTCAGTTGCAGTTGTATTAATGCTCTGGCTAGAAGAAAAACACAATATGGCTGAGTGAACAATAACATATGTTTTTCACACACTTGAGGGCTAATCAGTTGGGGTACGCAAGACAAGGCAAAAGGGTCAGGGGATTTAGTTGCCAGGCAACTTCTGTTGATACGAAACACCTTTTTTTTAATCCTCTGATGCGACCCGTTTAAAAGCATGATAAATGATGAGAAGACAGAGGGATATGAAATGATATAGATTGTTAATGTATTTATCAAGCGTTGTTTCAAAATTTGGGTCAAGTCCAGAAACATGGAGAATGGAAGTTAACGTAATAAGTATAGATTACATATTATTATATATACATTATCTCAAACTAGTGCAGTGTTATAAATCTAATCCCAATATTGTCAGTGGCTGATGATAGATATTTCAGCACTGTCAGAAATAAATAATAGATAATTTGTTGTGCTAACATTTTGTTATCTCATAGCTCATTCCTATTATTCTGTAGATAATGATTATTCAGGCATAAACATCCTGTAACTATGGATAAATGCCAGTTGTTTAGTGCACCATGATGGTCTAAATACTGTTGCAGAGCTTTTCCGCCCTCAGGCTATACATCTGGTCTGCTCGACAAAATGGTCAAAAGTAAAGAGAAACAGTGAAAACTGCAACTAGATAATCAGATTTTCCAACTTATTTTTAGCCTCGTTTTATCTGAAAAACATTTGGATGCCATTACTTTTTTAAAAGGACACACAATAAGATTAGGATGTTAGTTTGTAAAATGATAGGGTTTTTTCCTGTTGGTATCAGGAGACCCAGGTCATCTTTAGTCTCAGTGATTTAATGTCATGCAAATGACAACATGGATTTTAATCCCAATATGAGTGTGTGTGTGTGTGTGGATGAAAAATATATCTGTCTGAGATGTTAACTACACAAAAATGCAATGAAAGTCTTAATAGTAGGGACTGGCTGGATATACCCAAAAGAATAATAACACTAGTCTCCCTTGTTAGACACACATGAGTCTGCATATAAACAGGCCTTAAACTAAAAATGTCATATAATTATTGGTGTGTCATGTCTTCTTCCTACACAGGAAGCAGTAGAGGTTGACTGTTTCCTATCATGTCTGGTGAATAACTGTCTCGTGGATCATGGACACTGAGGCCAGCTGATATAATGATTGACTGAAAGTTGGGCGGGGAGGGGGGGGGTTGGGAATCAAGGGGCAACATTATTGCTTTTGCACAAAATGTTTTTTTTTTCAATATCATTAAATTTGTATTTTTTAAGTTTAAAGTTGGAGTAAAATATTTTTTTATTTTTTTGTGGAAGTTGGAGATGAGGAGAGCCGCGTCTGATGAAGTGTGGAGTGGATCGCATCAGAGCGACTCCAATCACCGCCGCTGTTCCTGGCTCAGTCTCCCTGGCTGACGTCAGCTGACTCTCACTGCCTCTGCTCCTCCGCTCGTCCGGACACAGCGCCGCGTCAAAATGCTGCTCTCCGCGCCGCCAAGGACGGCGATCAACGCGTACAACGGCCACACCGGCAAAAACAACAAGAAGGTAAACACCCCCGCCGCAGACACAACACTTCCGCCACCAAACACCGGCTCTTTCTGCTCTTGTTGTTCGAGCCTCTCGGCTCTTGAAGCTGCAGTGTCCTTGAAAGTGGATCCCAGGCGGCGTTTAAACTCCTCTGCGCCGCCGCCGCGACCTTCGCCTCCGCCGCCGCCGCCGCCGCGTCTCTCATGTTGTTACAAAGTAACAGTTACACGTTGTCGCCCGCGCGCCGGTGAGTTCGCGCCGGTCCGAGCGGACACACGGCGGCTGGTCTCTTCCTGACGCCGAGTCCGGATCAGACGCGAACAGCTCACGATCTGACCCGAGATGCTCCGAACCGCAGCCGAGCGCGTCCGCTTTCGGCTTTTTACGCGACTCACTTTATTTTTCTACGGCTCGAATCGAACCGCGTGTTCGCTTTGGTGCCTTTTTCATTGATTTCACTAAGACAAGTTAGTAAAGTTTGTTTTTTTTTCTCCCCCCCCCTTCGTCTCCTCTCGTCTTTTACGCGTACAGATACGCCCCACCCCTTCATTCCCACTGATGATGAATGAGGGGAAAAAAGAGGAAAGTTTCACATTATTTAAGATGGAAAACCGTACAACACTGTGTTTGTGTGTGTATGGGAGTTACAGGCAATAGATATGTGCTGATATATCACTGACTGGATATTGTCGTCTCATATGAATAATTCATGAGGCGACAGTGTTTCTGTTTCAACCCCTTTTTCCTGGACAGGATATTTATTGTCAGTTACACAAAGAAATTATAGCCTGTTTGCAAAAAATCTGAATCTGTTCTCTTTGTTTTTTCTCAACGCTCATTGTTTAAGCGTGTTTATTATGAAACACGCTGATGGCTGACTCTTGACTAATGTCTCCACAAATGAAATCAAATACCTCCTTCCCTCTCTCCCTGTGTTATTCCCTTCCCTGCCTGAAGGCTGGCAGGAATTCAGATAGCTCAGATTAATGACCTGGAATTCCTGGAATTCAGGTTTCAGACAATGTGTTCATTTCAGTTTGGGAGGGGGTCTGCAAACTCTGATTTTTTCCTTGAAAGAAGACATGCACACACTTTTTTTTTTTCCAGTTTTACACATTTGGCATTGTTAAGCGTGTCAAAGTGACACAGAGAGAGGACTTGTAAATCCGGCGTCAAACGGCAAACCCCTGCTTTGTGTCTTTTACTACGAGAAAAAGGGCGGAGAGAAGAAAAGGATTAACAACACACCCCCCTGCCCCTCTGCTTTCGATTAACTGCCCCCAGTCTTTTTTTCCCTTGTGTGTTTCACATACCTCGATTTCTTGTGTGTCAAGGGTTCGATTCACACGGAGGAGAGAGGCTGAACCTTTTTTCTGATGAACTGATGAATTCTTTACTTCAGTGTGTTTCATACCTGTTGAAAACGGATCTGATGAGATTTAGTTTTTTAATAAATGTGGATTGACTCAGGAGAGGGAGAACAACAAGTCTCACCTTTGAGCCATTGGACACTAAGGATTTTTATCACTTTGCCTTTGTTTGGTTCTTCTCACTTTGCACGTCTTTCTTTTTTTGCCTGCAACACCAGAAATACAATATCGATATTGAGATTGTGCCTGTAACATTATGATCTTCTTCACGGTGCCTCTTAAGGTTTCTTTAACCAAGCAGGTAGGACTCGTTAAAGATATTACCTCATACATAATTTATTCACAAACAGTCAGCTTGTTGTATAGCTAAAGCACTCACTCCTATCTAGAGGTTAACAGTTAGGCAGTTTTCCTGTGTCGTTATTGAAATGCTAATGCTACATATCATTTTATTAATAAGAAGAAAAATGCATTTTTGTTTGGACGTAGTTGAAATATGTAAAATATTCGTCTGTTTTTTGCGTATATAGGGATAATTAAAGATAATTAAGTGACAGTTTAGCTATAGTCATACATCCTCTTTCACTTTGCACTCATTGTTGTCCCTGGGAAAAAAAAAGTCCTTGAGTCACCTGCACTCCCTACAGGCATCACCTACTCCCTCCAGCTGTAATCACCTCATCGGTCTTCAGCTGCTGCCTGGAGCACACTCCCTCTCACTGCACCACTTCCTGTGGCTGTGCTTCATGCACAACTATAACAATAACTCTAATAATTCATTTATCTCCCTCTCTACTACAAGGGAGACTGCACACTCGGATATTAATGGGGATGGGAGAACTGCATGCATTTCCTGTTTCTCTGGCTGAAAGTGACAGGGCATCGGTTTTTTTTCTTTCAGAGACAGATAAGATTAAGTAATTGGAGACTATAAAAAAATAAATGTCTTTTTTTTATATCTGGGCTTATTGGGGCAATTGTAAATAAGTTTACACTGGAGCATTTCCTGTATTTCTCAGAGATGACCTTGTCTTGTCAAGATGCCCGTTTCCCACAAAGCTGCAGGAATGTAGTTCAGTTTACCAACGAGAGCTTCAACTCTGATCTTTAGTCGTGGCCCTAACAACCCCTGTCCTCTTCATGCAGGGAAACACAAACATTTGTGCATTGCAGAGGAATGTGAAGAATGCCAAGAGATGACAGTGAGATGAATGTATGCAGCAGTTTAGACATATATGAAGAACAGGAAGGTACTGCCACGGCAGGAGGTCAGGCTTTGGGCACAGATTAGGATGTGCACTTTTACAAGATGTACAAATTAGTTCTGTGATTCCCGACTGTGCGTATTTAGAACTGTCGTTACACTTTCTCTACAATGTATCGTTTTTATGTTTGCATCAGCACGTTGCTTTGAATGTGAGGCAACACATCTGGAGCGAGTGCTGGGTACTGGGACAGATGGGGATGCGGAGAGGGTGTGGAGCTGACTCACTGCCATCCGTTTCTCAGAAGAAGCCTAGCAGAGCGGTTTTAATGAGACACTGCCTTCTGACTAAAAAGCACATGAGAGGGATTAGCGCTCTCAGTTAACAAGCTCAGATCCTAATTAGACAGGCCTCACTAGCTAGGCCTGGGCCCAAACTCAGTCTCCTGTCAGATGGTATCTCCCCGGGCCTCTGCAGGTGCATCCCTCCTGATAGTCAGCACAGGCCGCCTACAGCGAAGCCGGCGGAAAGCACAGGAAGGGGCCGTGATTGTGGAAAAACAAACAGCGTGCAATTGATGCTAAAGAAGAGAGGGAGATTAGAGGAGAGAACACTGATGAATGGGGTCTGCAGGGCACTGTGGTTTTCTCAGCTTGACGTAAAGACAGGTCTGAAGTCAGCTCTGCAGGCTGCTTCCACAGCACTGTGGAAACATGACTGCTGGGTAGTGGGTGGAAAACGGAGTGACAAACGATTTGAATCGAGGGCCACATTTGGTTTTTAAAAGACCAGCGGCCAGACCATTATTAGGTGAGGTGAAAAATGAGCAGTCCACTGTTTGTTGACAACTCGACACTTGCTGTTGAAACTCAGCTGTTTTTGACCATCAGGTAAAGGGGTCATCAGGTCAAGGAAAGAAGAGTGACTTGAATTAAGAAAAGGCCCCAGTGTAGTTGTGATGCGCCACTCGGTGCTACCAAATAAGCATTGCAGGAAAAAACAGTGGAATGAATACTGCCAAATTAAATATATTAATGGCTTGTTGCAAAGGTAAACGCCTGCTGGGTTGGATTTAAAAGTGAATCGGGCCGTAGTCTGGTTTACAACATACTGTAGGTGCAGTCACAAACGGGGGGACCATGGTCCGGACCCAAACCCTGACCATTTGGGACACAAACACGGGGCTGACATATCATTGAGTTTCACAGACGTCAGATCTCCTGGAAGTTCTGTGAGTTTTGCGGTTGTTGTCAGCGGCAACCTGATTCCCGCAAATCTCCCTGAATCTAGGAGTGAGCAGGAGCACAAGAGCATGCAAGAGCGAGACTGTGTCCAAATCGCGTGAGCATCGTGAGTGTAGTGTGCGCACCACAGGGAGGGTTTGTCATCAGGACGTCCCTGAAATATTTTCTTACTTGATTGTTTTTTTGCCACTCAAAATCCAGTTTGTCTATTCAAACTACAGTATGAGTCCTGCTTTAACTAATGAAAGGCTTAGTTCGTAAAATTTGATGTTTCTTCATGTAAACTTGCATTGGTTTGTTTCATTAGAGCCGCAGCAGAGATACATAGAGAGGTCACAATTAGCTTGATTCCAGCAGCCTTTGACAGCCCCTTCTCTGTTAACAAGCTGGTGGTCCTCTGCTGACCTTGTGGTGTCCAACAAGCCGCCCTATTGTTCCCTGGGGCTGGGCCTGTCGACCGTAACTAATCAAATGGTTCCTCCTCCTCTTGCAATGAGAGGGAACACCAGGGCCAAACGTGTCTTACATTATGCTCTCGAACCAATTCAATTTAGGATTTCAAACCATAGATAATAGACTTTACAAATCTTTATATACACAAATCTGTACGTGTGTGTGTGTGTGTGTGTGTAATAATTAAACCCTCAGCATTTACAGTCACAGCAAACTCTATACTGTGTGTTGTGTACACTGAATTCAAAGGATATAGATTTGTATGTAGATAGATCATTATGATAATCATTGTACATTGTGCATCAGATGTACAAATGTACAGACACAGAAGTCAAACGATGATTCGGTGTCCCATCCCTCAGTGGTGGATGTTTACAGGCAACAGTGTTTTACTAGTGTTAAAATGTGTAGGCGTACATTTTTGCATTTGCATACATTTGCAGACAACCTGTAGTGTCATCGCGTGGATCTACACATTTCTGTTTGTTATAATACCGTGATTTGCATTATTAAAATTTTCACTGTAAATGAAAATTTTCTTCCACGTCATCTCATCTCACCAGAATGTGACTCTGTGGCCCAGTTTAGATGTGAGATACCAAGTCGTCAGGGCTACACAGCCCTTGTTCATGTTTTGGCTAATAGCATCCTTAACTGATTTTATCCCCACAAGCCTATAGTCTGAGCAAGTCAATTATTCCACCATTAAACAGCTGCTCGTGCCTCATCAGTTATCCACTACATCAGAAAATGCATCCATTTAATTGCATTATACTCAACTGTACTGTCCCAAATCTAACACTGCCCTTTCTTTGTTCCGCAGCAGACGTATGTATCCTCTTCAAATCATCAGATGGCTCCTCCAAGCCCCAACAACAGCAACACCACCATCAGCAATGGCAGCAGCAGCAGCAGCAGCAGTACCGCAGAGCAGCTGAGCAAGACGAACCTGTACATCCGTGGCCTCCACCCAGGAACCACAGACCAGGATCTGGTCAAACTCTGTCAGCCGTAAGTCAAGCAAAAAGCCTATTGCTTTAACGTCTACTTCCAAACAGCCAATAAATCTTGCTCTGGCGGCCCACTGCGAGCATGAAGCAGGTTCGAGGAGCAGAGTAGATTAAGATGGAACAGAGTTATGGGTGGACGGATAGATGGTTGTCTGAAAGATTGAGTGGGTTGCATTACGTGGGCAAATACACGAGATGGATGGCTTCCTTCCACTTGAAATGGACACGAATGCTAATGCACACCTCAGCAGGTATTTGTGGAAGAGAGGAGAGTGCCACATTTCTATCCGCATGTTTTCAAGGCCCATCATTTAGTGGCCTCATGGAAAAACCAACAATCATTTGGACTGCAAACTAAGACCTTTCAGTTTGCCCCAGCTAAACGCAGACTTTCCAATAACTAGGGACAGAATGTTTAGTCTCCCGCTCCCATGGTAATTCTTACTGTATGTCTGCTCGCGCTCCATTCTTGACATTCAGCATATATATGTATATGATTTAGAGTTTTGTGCTTTAGTCTTCGTCGTACAGTGGGATGACAGTGATAATGTGGCGTCCCAATTCAAAGTATTCTTTACTACAATGTCGCGGCAGTGTGAGTCTTTAAAACTCGGTGGTGGGGGAGTGTGTAGTCAGAGATCAAACAGCAGCATCGTCCAATCCATTTGATATGTTTGTTAGGGCTGCAGTCAGAAACTTCAAAACAAGCAGGGCTGAGATGAATGATCTGGGTTCACTTAATTGAAAATCTGGAGCCTGGCGATGAGAACCAGAAGAGTGGAGGAGAAAGGGAAAGAACAGGAGGGAAAGGGGACTAGAGAGACTGAATAAGGGAGAGAGAGAGAGAGAGGGAGAGGCCTGCTATTTTACAGCTGTCTGGAAGATATGGCCCACATGAGGCTGCCCAACCCTACAGGAAACGGCGAGCCCAGGGGAAAGGGAAAGGCAAACAAGGGCAATGGCATGAAGAGGGGGGGTGAGGTGAGGGGGGGAGGGTGGATGGATGGAGCGAATCAGAAGGGGAGGAGTGAGTGGAGTTCAGGGTTTTTGTGTCAGGTGGTGTTCTGTGGGGGCAGTTCTCATATTTCCGCTTTTACACAGCAGATAAAATCACTGCATGAAATTTGCCTTTTAGCGGAGCACATTAAGGCCGATGTAATTCTCCGTTTGAGAGGGATATGATACTGCACCGAGGAATAGTTCATGAGGAAAAGGCTTGTGAAGTAGGATGTAAAACAGCCGGAGGAAAACTCCTAGAGGAAGCTGTTCATGTGCTTGTTACCTGAAGTTTGAACTGTTAATGTATATTCTATAAGGACGAGAGCTCCCCGAGCTCCCCTCCCCCACCGTGTTGGTCGTATGCACACTGTGAGATGTACTGTGTGGGGAGTGAGGGATGAGAGGAGGGGATGGGGGTTGGTTCTTCATCTCCGGCCCCTGCAGTTGTCTCTGTGCGTGAGGGCGGCTCTGGTTCCTGCCCTGCTCCTTCTCTGGTGGCTGACTCTGGATGGATGTTGGGCTGGTCTCTTTATGCTCTTGCTCTGTCACACTCGACTGGAGTCTCCAGCGCCTCTTCTCATTCTGCATCACGTAACCCAAGATCTCCACAACACGGTTCAGTCGACCAGTATCTCAGTGGTGTAAGAAGGGAAATGCAGTAAGCAGAGCTCTCAGATTTAATATTTTTCCTAAGGTGAGGTAGGCGACATGATATGAAGAGACTGCATATGAAGATATTGGAGGACAATGTCGGCATACACATCCACTCCATTTGGGAGTAGCTCATGGTTTAGAATCAGAAATGAACCATGAAATAGTAATGGTATATATATGAGGTCAAATGCATAATACAACATTTCCAGGACAGATTTAGTTTCACTGAATCCAGGAAGGACGATAAACTGTGAAGCCACGTGTATGTGTTACACATCTCAACATGTTCTTAAGCCATAAACACAAATAAGACCAAATCATTATGACGAGAACTCAGACAGTAGTAAAACTAAATGAAAAACTATGTTTTTGGATCAAACGAGTGATTGGTTGGTTTCCTTTTATTACTCTTATCAGGCTGGATAAATATAATCGTCCACACCGTGACGTTAATACTTGTACACACAGTATTTATATATAATATTTATATCCTCGACATGTAGTGGTGTAGTCTGCTGTCGTAGTATTCTAATTAACATGGGACTTTAAAATACCCATATTTGGCCATTTACAAGTACATCATTTAACATTTTAATTTACTGGATTAGGTTTACGTGCTGTAAACTTTTTTTTCTGTACTCCTCATTAGCTGCTAATCACTTAAGCCTTTTTAATTAAATATATTTGAAGTGGCCTTGCTGCAGTGTCACTTGGTGAATGCTGGATGGGATGGTGAGGGGCACTAAGACCCAGCGGCGGGTTCAGTAGCGCCTGGAGAGAAGCTGGTTAGCAGAATGAGAGTATGGCTGGCGGCCAGCACTGGACAGGACAGCCAAGGAGAGGCATATCAGATTACACTGCATGCACATGCCTGGAGAGATGGGAACTGATGGACACGGCCTCACAACAGCTCTCTATCCTGTTCATCTGCAGTATCCAGAGCTGTAGATAATGCACCATTTTAATGCTGGAGGTTTAATGTAAACATTGGAAAACTATGTTGGATTCCCCTTGAGGGATGATGTCTATTGACGAGGGTGGAAAAAGATAAATGGGATATAGGAAATCCTGTGGTTCTTTCTCGCACACAGAAACCCACTCTGTTTATTTTGTGTCTCAAAGATCTCCCCATGCACATCATTTATTATCAGATGGTGCAAATGTAATGAGTGTCACTGCACTGAGTCTGTCAGGTGAATTATAATTCAGTCATCACTGAGCACAATGTCTGAGGGTGTGTAAAGGGAGAAACCGCATTGCGTCAGCAGTGTTTCGAACCCTGAATATAAACAAGTAATTATTTTCAGTAAACAGTGCAAAGAAGATGATTGAGTGTAAAACTGGGTGTTTTTTTTATTGCAGGTATGGGAAAATTGTGTCCACCAAGGCCATCCTGGACAAGACGACCAACAAGTGCAAAGGTGAGGTGGAAAGTGTTATGAGGATTTTGTGTTTGTGCTTATCTTGGCATGAACTTGTGAACCTGACCTGCAACCACTCCGTTTAAACAAAATACTTTGTTTACTGCGTTTTCCAGAGATGGTTGCGACCTGCACAACTCACTAGTATAGATTTTTTACATTGAGGAAGTAAGAAAAGAAGCATATTTACAGCAACAGGATTTTTGAATTTGGTGCAAATCCAGAATTTATTAGTAGATAATATTTGGCCTTAGTTTTCTACTGACTGCCTCTCTAGCGCTGTTATGTCTGCACTGTTTTGTTTGAAGGACAGTGTTTTGTCTCTTGAGCCACGAAACCTGAATCCAAGATTAAAATTTAAAAACTTTATCATTAATCTGTAATGTTTGTGCATCGTTTTATTTTGTGTAGCACACTACAAAGAGGAAGTACAGTTAGTTTTGGTTGGAGATTAAGGTTTTATCACACTTCTCTGGTTAACTTAAATAATAGTGTTCAGTAATTCTTCAATAATCTTCAGCAGATAATATTTGTGTCTTAACATCTTATCTTGTCAGCTGACTGTGTTTTTCTCTTCATGTCAACAACAACGAGGTGACATAATGTCATGAGTGTGACACAGGACAGTTTGTCATCAGTGCTGACGATTGTGTGGAAAGTTACAGACTAAAGCTGTTTACTTTTGTTTTCCAAATGAGCATATTGAGCTTCACATTTCATACTGTATGTATGTTGTTGTGCGTTTGTGGGTCCCTGCAGGCTATGGCTTTGTGGATTTTGACAGTCCAGCCTCGGCTCAGAAGGCAGTGACTGCGCTGAAGGCGCTTGGAGTCCAGGCTCAGATGGCCAAGGTAAGAAACCCACCAGAGGCGTCAATATTTGCTGAATTTATTTTAATACATCTCTGTGTCCGCTTAATTCAGATTGTGGGTCACAGTTAAATCTGCAGCCAAGAAAAAAAAGGGCTGCATTTTTTAAAAGCCACTCAGCACAAAGTTGAAGGATGAATTGTTAATTACATGATGATTCATTGTCCTTCAGGCAGATTTTGACTTTTGACTCCTGCACTGCATGCACCTCTGGGTGTAAGTTATATTCTGCATATTTATGGGCTACTGATACACGGTAGAAAACCGTATGTGCATGCACAAATAAAAGTGCACAAATGCAGACAGGTATAGTGTATAAGTGTGGATGCATGCGTGTTGTGCTTCCTAGTGATGACGGTGTTGGGGGAGTGAGTCCCAGGGCCTGGTCTCTGAGCTCCCTGCACAAAGGGCCTATCTGTTCTCCCCAGTGGCATCTGACTCAGTGTCTGAGCAGCTCCCCAGTCAGCAGGGCCTTGTGCCCAGCCACCCGCCCTGCCAACACACAAACACACACGCACTTTACTGGCCTTGAAGCGACCGGATTATGACACACTCCAAAGCAAGCACATGCACATGCGTGCCACCAACACCCCAGGAAAGCTGATCTCTCGTTAAGCTGGATCACTGATATTCATACGGCTTCTTGCTCGCAGAATAACATGATTTCTCTCAGGCCATCACTCCTGCTTTACAACAAGGCTTATGCCTGTGTCAGATTGTGACTCATTCTGACTCACTCGCGGTTGAAATATTCGCCTGCTGCCGGATCCTTGCCACATCGTTAAGCTCACACTACTGAGGAGGAGGAGGAAGGTGAAGGAGAAATCACCTTCACCGCAGGTCTCGGCGCTTACACATGCATTATTTATAGAGTGGAAATTAATTCACGCCGCATTTTTTAATCACATCTGTACTCTGAGATAATGAATATGCATAATGGTTGGAGGGCGATACAGATTGGTAATCTTACACGATAGTGTTCAAATTAAATTTGTTTGAGCAGGAGGCAAAGAAAAGAAGGAAAAAAAAAGCCTGTGAAATAGCTGGAAAGTATAAATGAAACTGCGGCAAATTCTTTGTGGCTGTTCTGTGAAAATTTCAAATTCAGATTTGGGTGTAATTGGTCATTTTTATGCAAGCGGATAGAGCTGGCCTCTGTGCCTGCTTTCAAGGTCAGGATGGCCACATGAATATAACTGCATGAATGCAACAGGCATATTATTATTATTATTATTATTATTTTTATTATTACCATGACCTAGGTAACAGGGTGATAATGTTTGCCTTGTGGGTGGATGATAGCACAATGGTTTAGATGTCCTCCGGATTATTTCCAAAGGTCTTTCTTCAAACCATTTTTCACCGAGCAAGGGCACATAATAATTTTAGACCATCCGTGGAGGAAGAGCCTTTAGATGTAATTATGCTTTGATCTCACATTACCTGGACCCTGCTCTGTCATAAATATAACGGAGGACGACTCATCCCATTCCTAAATCTTCCTCTGTCTTCTTTGCATCTGTTAGCAACAGGAGCAGGACCCCACCAACCTGTACATCTCCAACCTGCCGCTGTCCATGGACGAGCAGGAGCTGGAGAACATGCTGAAGCCCTTCAGCCAGGCCATTTCCACACGCATCCTCCGTGATGCCAACGGCACCAGCCGAGGAGTGGGCTTCGCTAGGTACAAGTATTTGTTGTGCAGTTACACGTGTTAGGACAGTGATTGTATGTTGGTGTTTGCTTTTAATGAAACATCCATTGAAACAAAGAAATACATACGTCTGTGCTGAAGCTGGAGGTACACTTAGATTTTTTTCTAGTGTGAATCAGGTCAAGAGAGCCCTCTGGTGGCGTGTATACCATCTGGAATTACACAACCTGATGGCCCGTCACCTGATAGTATGACCACATGCGTTGTTTTTAACACTTAACATTACTTTTTTCTATAGGATGGAATCAACGGAGAAATGTGAGGCTATAATCCAACACTTCAATGGAAAATACATCAAGACTCCACCTGGAGTTCCGGGTGAGTGTTTCTTCAACTGACAGCTAGACATAATAGAATCCAGAGTTCTACATCCGTTAATCTTACATCCATTAATCTTAAAAAGTTTGATTTTAAAAACTGTCCTTTATGTGACGCGAAATCATATGTTCTTCTTTTGAAAATCCCCGGTCCAGTGCCGTCAGAACCCTTATTGTGCAAATTTGCCGACGGAGGCCAGAAGAAGCGTCAGAGCCAGGGGAAATATCTGCAGAACGGTCGGCTCTGGACGCGGGATGGAGAGACTGTGAGTCAGTGATTTGATCGCTGCTGTTGCCTCATGTTTGTGCTGTACAACAATTGATTGATCGTAATGACTTTTTCCTTCAGGGAGGAATGACCCTCACCTATGACCCCACCACAGCATTACAGAATGGGTTTGTACTTCTACACTGACAAATCACATGTGTATCCACAAGAACTGGGACCCTGTTACTGATGGCTATTTGTCTCATATGCAGGTTCTACTCGTCCCCATACAGCATTGCCCCGAACAGGATGATTGGACCAACTTCCCTATCCCCATACATGCATTCACCTGTGTCCACCTACCAGGTAGTGACGTGTCATCTGATGTTTATAACTGTGGTGTCCGTTAGTGAAGATGCTAAACATCTGGATTTGTCAGGGTTTGCTTGTCTGTTTTCTTGAATTTATTGAACCAATGGATGTTATGTAATATTAGCTTTTTACTAGCGTCATTCTTTTCCCTACAGGTACACAACCCTTCCTGGATACATCACCCGTCATACATCATGCCGTCCACTGTGAGTGTCAAGAAGCTGTTTGTTTCACCTTCTCAGTCTCTTTGTTGTCACAGCAGGTTCTAACACAGGGGTGGGCAAAAACACATTTAGTTTTTAAAACTGACTTGTGGGCCAGACCATTATTAGTTGAGGTGAAAATGAGCAAGCATGTATCATGAAGCGCATTTTTTTTTTAACATTTTGAATAAATTCATATATATTTGCGATTAGTTTTTATTTATTCATAAATAAATAAAAACAAATCGCCATTGATTGATTTCATGGGGACAGTGTTACTGGTCACCCTTTTTCAGCCAGTGCGTCAAACTCTGGTGCCAGTTTTTGTTTTTTGGTAGAAATCCACAGGACAGCACTCCAGTAACACCAACATCTTCAGTGGCAGCTGTTGGATGTTTGAAAACTCTGTCTAAATCACTGAGACATGAAACTCATTAGAATTAGAGTTGAAATTGTCCTTTGCGACAGACTCAGACTGGAGATCATTCAGTTCTCACACCACGGTCGTTTTCCCACAGGGAGCCGTCCTGACACCAGGAATGGACCACACCATGTCCATCCAGCCGACCTCGATGATGGGGCCTTTGGCGCAGCAGCTGAGCCACCTCTCCATGGGCAGCAGTGGCACCGTGAGTACTCTGCAGAAAGCCCAGCATTCAGCTGTCGTCCATGTTTAACTGCTTAATCTGCATTTGGCAGCTTGAAACACTGGTGATGCCAAAAACTCTCTCCCAAACTGGGCAGTCCATGATTTTGTTATGCAAGACAATATCAAAGGGATCCAAACTTTACAGTGCGGTCATAAGACTGGAAGTTTATTTTGCTGAATATGGTCAATTTTTCAGGATGCTTTTTTTTTATTATTTAGTTGAAGGAAAGATGATGTAATTTAATTTTACTTTAACAAAGTTGAATGTACTGGCGTAACCAAATGATCCAGTGAACTTATTATTATTATCATTCCCCTGCAGTACATGCCTGCAAACACGTCTATGCAGGGGACCTACATTCCCCAGTACACCCAAGTGCCTGCCACCAACATCTCAGTTGAGGTAATAAACATTTTTTTCCTCATGTTTTTCCTCAGTTAAACGTGAAAATGTGATGTGAATCAAATGCTTATGTATTTGATTTTTACTGCCTCCCTCTCAGGAAAGTGCCGTCCAGCAGCAATCTGTTGCTATAGAGACACCCACAGAACACACAACCTACTCCTACCAGCATAACAAGTGAAGAGGTTGGTTTTGATATTTGCTAGTGTTTGTGTGTATCTCTGTACCTTCATGTGTTTATTTAAAAAGACACGTTCCTCTTTTCTGTGATGTGACTGCACACGGAGATGCTGCTGCAGCAGTGGCTGTTGTTTCTAACTGGCCAGTCTTATTCCCCCCTGTGTCAGATCCTCCTCTGGAGCTGCAGTGACTCCCAAAGGGCCCAGGTGCTGAAACTCAGCACAGTGACTCTGCATGTAAGGCACCAGTGACACTGGAGGAAAATGGACTGTTACGCAGAAAAAAAAGACAAAAAAAAAAAAACAGAGAGAGAATTTTTTTACAAACTCATATTTTAAAACAAACTCTTTTTCTCCAAACGATGAAAGCTGGAGGATGGCGGGCAAGGAGAAATGGAAGAACAGAGGGAGTGTCTATTTTGATAACGGTCACGAAAAAAATAGTCACACACAGACACGTTGAACATGTACAGTATAAAATGTTTGTTTTCATGCTTTTCTAAAGCTATACCAGGCCGCTAGAATAAAACCGGGAAAGAACATTTCAATACCATGTTTTATTCTAACTTTTGTTGAACTTTTTTAAAATGTTTTTTTTTGTCTGATACATTCAGGCTCTGAACCTGCCTTTTTGTACATAATAATTAGATTTGTTGTGTTTCTAGCTTCATCTGTCCGCGATCGATTGATTAGCGCAAATATCTAAATATCGTAGGCTAAGAAACAAAACAGACAAAACAGAATCATGCAAAACGCTGATGACATTTATTCTAGACAAATATGGTGCTGACGTTTTTCAGGTATTAGACCTCACCTGAAGTGGTCTCAATTCTTTTTGGGCACTTGACTCTCAAATAATTTATGGTTCCAGCATACATGTGGACAAAGCTTCAGACAATCAGAAGATAATTTTAAAAAAACAAAACAGGAAGTTTATAGATAATGGTCATGATTGACGGATTTTACCAGACTTAATCATGTTAATCATTCCAGACCTAATTATCACCAAGGTCTAAATGTTGCGTCACTTCAAGCTGCTCCACTTGATAAAATCCAAAGTCGATGAACAGGGATCACATCTCGTACAGAGCTGCATGTAAATAAGAGATTTAAATGTATTTAGGCTCAGTGTAGAGAGGTTTCAGTTATTGTTGTAACAAAATACCAAATTGTCTGAACAAAGCAATTTGCGATGCTGATTTTGCTCTGATGTTCCTTTTATGAAAGGGAAATTTGAATTATCTGAACATGTTGTTATTAGAGTATGAAGCTCTTCACATTGCCCTGTTATAGCTTCAGGAAACACGATAAAGATGGATTATTATGGACAGGCGAGGTGCCAGTGGAGTAGGCTACTAGTCATTGCTGCGTGTTTGCAACTGCTTCTGCATTTTTTTTTTTTTTCATTTTTTTATTTAAAGGTATTCTTACGTTTTTGTTTCAATTCATCTTCATACTTTTAAGATTTTTCCAAAAAATGCTTTGATTTTATTTTTGATAGTGTGCCGTGTGCTTCACATAGTGAGAAATGTTTTTTTTTTTTTGAAATAGCGATTTTGTTTTGTACGTTTGCAAACTTCTCTCGTTCGTGTTTCAGTGTTTATATCAAAGAGGCTTTCAATTTTTTTTTTGTCTTTTTTTCACTGCTGTGTCACAAACGTTGGCACTTTATGGACATGACTCCTGTTGACAGATACGTGATATATTCTTGGTTCAGATACATTGTTACAAAGTTTTACCCTAAGCAGCTGGGAACCATGTGAGAGAAATATATGCTCAAAACCTTGACTTACCTCATCCTGCCGGAGCATTGTAGATTCAGTTTGTGCATAAGGTTCACAGGCAATAACCAACTAGCGTAGGTCTCATGGCTGTTCACAGCTGGTACTGTGTCCACATCCTTTAACTCTTCCGTCCGATGTCTGGAAAACATGCCCGAGGTCTGATGATCTATGCAATTAATTTATTATCCTTAGAAATGCAATACTGCAGTTTTCCGATACGCCTCATGTTATGACAGTGGATCACCTCACATTCAGGCTTACGTGGGTTTATCTTTCATTATATGTACATTTAGTTTTTGGTTTTTGGTTTGCTGTTTGAGACATTTGTTTTTATTGTAAGTAAAATGCTGCATTGAAAGGGAACTGTTTCACGCCAAAACGTGGTTAATGCGCGTGCAGGAAAGGTAGGAACTTAAAAACAGATCATGATTATGGCAGATGTGCTTTATGTGTTTCACGTAGATGCTTGTTTTTACATCCATGGGCTTCTTAGATGTAATTCACCATTTCATCCAATCGCAGTCTTCACCTTATTGCTGAATTTTTTGTGTGCTGTCTCAGCCTTTTTAACAACTTGCGTTCTTCTTTGTCTGAGCGACTGAAGCAGTTCATTTTCTCGGAACTTCACAGAAATGCCTTAGATGTCACTGGAAGGGATTGTGAAGTGCTACACTCAGATTTGAGCGACTGAACCTCTGACTGGAATTTTTTTTTTCTTTATCATGCACTGCTCATGTTTGAAAAACGTTGTACCAGAACTACTCTGAACAAGATCTATGAAGCAAAGGATCTATGAAATATTTACATCTAATCACTATTTTGTGTTCCACTGTCATTCCTTTATTTTTTATCCAAAATATTGAAGATAACCCGAGTGGTGGCTTACTGAGTCTAGAGAACTATTGCTGCTAAGTTTGGATTGCTAAGTATTTAGAAAACTTTTGCTTGAAGGTCATGCTATATATATATATCAGTTCACACACGGGACCAGTTTGTAGCTCACGTGCAACGATGCCCATACATTTTTTTTTGTGCTTTAAATCACCTCTCCTCAGTAAATATCTGTGCCATGATGCAGGAAAAGAAACTCTACAGCTATTAAACATTTCACTTGGTTTGAGTTTGAATTTTTTTAAATAAAACTTTTTTCACTGTGGTTTGTGTGTTTTTATTACACAAGGGACCATTGGCAAAGTAAATGATGGAAAAGAGATCATCAACTTTATATAAGAAGGCAATGATATACTCTCATGTTTATAAAATGTGTACGTTTTTATATGAAACCAAACTTATTTATTACACAAAGAACAGTCACAATACTAAGAGACATGAACTGAGATAAAAAATAGATAGGAAAGTGGTGTATAAAAGAAATTACATTGTTCAAGGGTCGTATATGATTTAAGTATGTACAAAGTTCAAAATATACTGAAAATGCCCAAAATTTTCCTTAACTAAATTACATAAAATATACTTTAAACCTTAATTTACAACCTTTTATCAAGACCAATGAATATGAAAAAAATTGCAAAACCTTTATACCCTGCTGTGTTTGGGGGAAGCTATATGACTGTTGGCACAGTCAGCCAGCATTCTGTTGTAAGTATAAATCATAGTCTGTGGCAATGTCAGGTTTCAGGACCTTTGTGCGTTTTAATCAAACAAATTTCAAAAATACTTTCGTTTACGGAGTAATAGTCAAGAGAGAAACAAAAAAGCTGAGCCCAGTTTAAAAATTTTTGATGTGGATATCGGTCAAATGAATTCCTTTTGTCAAGTAAACATGACAGCAAAGTGTAGCACTACTGTCACCGTCGAAATGTAGAATAATATGCTTATCGCCCTCAGACAAAAACATGTAAACATTGTGATTTAACAGTTCTGGCTGGGCAATATTAAAGCCACAGAAAACAAACAACTGCAGGATAAGACTGGGAGGCAGTGCTTGGGAGCATCAGTATTATCCCGTCAGCCAATGATGTGGTTGGCCTTTGGAGGATGTTGAGTGTTGGTGCTGGTTTCCTGATCTGATGAGCTGGTGTGCAAGTCTTTACTGTAACAGCGCAACTGCAGCTAAGCTTCAGTCGCTGACTGTACAAAGTTCAAGATCCTCATCCTGACATCACAACAGCTTGTGGTTTACAATCTCCCAAACCATCCTTCTTCTAAAGTAGGGCATGTGTTGCTGTGAATAAGAAAAGAGGTTGTGTCAGCCATTTTTGGGATTTCGCCACATAAATCTTAGGCGCTGCGGTTTGTGATTACCTGGGTGAACGTGATAGGCTTGTCTTTGGTAATGTAATCTGCAAACTTGCATGTGAACATTCCACAGTCGCTACCATTCATCTGCTGAGGGATTTCCTACAGGGCCAGAGACGGAACAAATATGTTAGTGAACATTAAAAACGGAACGTAAACTATTGACTCAGCCACACAGGACCTACGTTGCGCTTTTTGCTGCGAAGAGTCCAGCCTGAGGTATCCAGTTCTTTGCCCTTTTTGTCTTTACTTTCTTCCTGCAGATAATCACTGGGGAAACAAAAAAAAACAACAACTGTTTTCACATCTGAATGGCGAATAAAAATATCTACTTTCACAAAAGACGCAATCAGCTCTGCGCACGATCCGTCCCATTCACAAAACAAAACCTTTTGCACGAGAAACTTACAACAATAATCTGCAGGCTTCGTCGTTGATTCCTCCCATGGAATCAAAGTACATAATGGCCTTTTTCCGGAAATCCACCACCTGAACGAAAGAGGCGCCCGAGACAATTAAAAACAGCAAAACAATCACGAAAATCTCCAGTTCAGAAGTACAACCAATTAGACTTACAGAGAGGCACCAGTGCACCCCCAGGTGGACGGGGACCAACAAGATGTCTTTAGAAAAGATGTCCATCTTTTTGGTCCACCGACGGACAGCAGAGTAGCCACACCTCTGCAGCTTTGGATAGAAAAAAGTGTTGAACGTATTGACCGATGGTAAACCGGGGTTCTTGCTGCGCTCAACCAGCAGGTTCATGTAAAAATTGATCACCTGAGAGGTGAAGAAGGAAGAGATTCAGTAAACTGCACGAGCACAACACAATATAACATGCACAATATAACCAATTTTCATATTCTTTATTTATTTTAATTATTTATTTACAGTGCCCATCAGGGAAAAAAGAAATTACAAACAGGTCTTTGCTCGTGGCTTAATGTGTACTCACTTCATCATTCAGCCAGTTGAGGTTGCTGAGGGTGTGCAGGTCTTTGCGTGTGAGGCTGAGACCAAACCCTTCACTGAGCACCTCATGAGGACTACCCCCTCTGAGCACCCTGTGAACCTCAGCCTCCATTTCCTACAGAAATACACAGCACACGTAAAAACACCAGCAAATGTCTGCTCACACTTTTGACTCATCACTTAAGAGTTTTAACCCATAATCCTGGGTCTCCGGAAATGAAAACCTCATCGGAACTCATCCCTAACCTTTATTTGTATTCATTCAAGAGCCTTTTTACTCTTTCAAGAGTAGAAATGTATATCTTCTGAGGTGAGATAAAACGTGAACGATCCAGCTTACTTCAGTGAGTTCGGGGAATTCTGGTTTCTCCTCGAGAGCCTTTGGTTGTACTATCACAGCCGCTAGAGGAACCTCCTTCTCCAAAGGAACTCGAATATGAACCTCCACATCTGGGCTGAGCTGCTTCTCTTCAGACAGGCGCTGGAAACAAGTCGTAACACAACACGTTAGTGGGACAGAAAAGAGGTCAAGAAACAATAGATATGAATACATGCTTTCAGTGATGAACAGTCACCTGCTGCAGCAGCTGGTCAGCCCGGGCCTCTTGTTCTTCTATCTGTCTCCGTCTTTCTCTGGCCCGGGAGTCGTACAGACTCGTTCTACAATGACAAAAAATGTTTATGTTACAGTCGCCATTCAAAAATAGTCAGGACGAAACGCATGTGCGAGTACTTACAATTCTTTGATCCATAACTCTGCTTCGAAGAATGGAACACTGTAAAGACAGATCAATTTGATATTGGGTTTGCAGAGGTGACTTGAAGCTTTGCTGTTTTATCAAACATTTTACGTTCAGATATCTCAAAAAATATCACAGACATAACGACTGAATACAAATACTAACCTCGAGGTGTCTTTACCCTTTTTCTCATGGATTATAATGACAGAGGCCTCATCTTGAGCTACAAGTGAAGACGAGAAGATCACAAAAGATACAGATAATACATACAAACTACGTGACCTCCCAGAGGAGCGTGAGATGCCACTGTGTGCTGGACTTATGATATCCCATTTACAGAATCCCTACATTAAATGTAAAATAAAAACGTCTTACCTGATGACTGTGTGTCCTGAGAGGAGCTATCCTGTAAAGCCAATGAAGGGGAATCTGCTCGACTGGAGCTCATGTCCATGTCCAGAGACCCCTGGATCCCCAGTTTGCTAGAAGCCCCTACTGGGCTGTGGAGAAGGCTGGAGCTCTGGCTTGACAGAGTCCTGGGGCTGGGTGGTCCGCTAGTTCCCTCCAAAGTTTCTCCTGCTGCTGTCTCAGCAGGGGAGGGAAACTGTAACAGTCTGCTGCTGGTGGTCAGAAAGGTGGTGCTGTGGAGAACATGACGGGGGTAAACACATGAGAGAGCGGACGCCATCTTGGCACAGTCCAGATATAAAGGGAAGGGAACAGAACTGATTTATTAACTTTATTCCTATGGATACGTACAAATCTCTTTGTGACCTGACGATGGAATGTGAGCTGCCATTTCGAAGAAAAGACGATTGACCATCTGAGACCATAGTCAGAAGCTGCCTGTAGATTTCCTTCTCCTCTACACGAACAGACTGAACAAACCCAGAGAAGAACAATGCGATCAATTTAGAAATCCATCACTTGAATAAGAGGAAATCACCCAGTGTGTTATTATTTTGTCTGACCTCCTGTGCTGTGTGGTGGGGCCTGGTCTGGTGTCTGTGGCTAGACGAGGTGCTGTGTGTTGGGGTCTGCATCACTTTGATGGGAAAAGTCTTCTCATAGATGCTGGAGCAGGAGCTGCTTGTGGTGCCCCATCCACTAAAGAAAGTATAGACATCAATGGCAACATAACAACCTGACATGACAACGTGTCATTAAGGAAAAGATATTAGAGTCCAGGCAAAAACGATGATACGAAAAAAATACCTCAATGCCCCACGGAGGTTTAGGGGTCTCCCTAAACGCGGAGACGGGTGCTGCTTGGGGGTGACAAGGGGTGGCAAGTTGACCGAATGGCCATTTGTTTTTGGCACCTCGCGGTGAGAAGAACTCATGCCCACTTGTCGCCTGCAGAGTCTTGATCCCATAACAGACTTCTCATTACACAACCGTTCTAGAGTTGGATAGTAAAAAAAACCTTCAGAGTGAATAACCTCTCTTTAAGAGTTCATACCCTGTCATCCTGGATCTTTATACATGATAATTCTTACCTGATCTGAATGTTTTCCACCTCACGGTTGTGGAGGGAGAAGCAAACGTCTCACCCAGAGTGTTTTCGTCAACAGTCTTCCCAAGAAAAAAAACAACACTGTATCTTAAAACACATTTATGAAAAAAAAAAACTGACAGAATTCAAACCGGTGAAGTTCATTTCTTACCAGCCTCCCTGCCCAGGCTGCTGTTGATGTTGAGGGCTCTGGCTCCTCAGGTGCAGGTTCGGGGGTGGCAGCGGGTAGATTTGCCAAGGTAGGGCTTATAGCGTTCCTCATCCACGCAACCGCGTTGGAACCATGAGTCTTAACACCTTCAGCCACGACCTTGACTGTGTCAATGATATCTTCTACATAAATGAAAAACAGACAAACAGGACTGTAAGTGAGCCAATGTTGTTTGGACACTGAGCATAATATGTAACAGGGTGCATGATTTTGCACTTACCCATCCTTGATTTCTTTAACAACAAGCCATCTTCATTTCTATTGTAGCCATCATCCAAACTTGAGGGGAAAACAGATTGATTCAAGGAACTTTATTGTCATTCACAAACACAAACATGGTGACATATGGTGCCACAGCAGCAACAAACAAGCATTGTGCAAAACACTGTGCCGTAAAAATGAAATAATTCAATTTGCAAAAGCAGACATGTACAGTATGTGCACATTGCAGTATAGGAATGCAATAACGTTAATAGAACTCCCCATCTGTTTTCACAAACTGAAGGTAAAGCTGCGCATCTACTTGTTTAATAAAAATTAAATGACAGGTGGAGCAATGAAATGTGGTTTTACATAACAAAAACATTTCAAAGCGGCTCTGGGTCCATTTAATCCCGTTTGTTTTTAAGTAGAGTGGTTGGATTACACTGGGGGCCAGTGTTGTCACGGCTCGTACCTTTGGAATGGTGTTTTCCTCTTCCTCTGACCACCAGCCGCTGGCCGGTGGGCGTCGGGCTCTGGAGCTGGTGGTACACCGTTGCGTAGATTGGTAAAGCCTGTCTCAAACCACCCGGTGATTTTATTAAACATGGCTCAAAAGTTTTACAAATAGCACCCCGGGCTTAAATATAAGTCACTCCGGCCACTTTCGCTTCTACCTGTCAATAAAGTTCAATCAAAACCAGCTTGTATACGTCACTCGACCGAGGCGGGTTAACTGAGGCCGTTTAAAATGCGATCAGTCCCCGCAAATAACATTTTACTTTCCCAAGACACAAGCTAACCTTTAGCTAGTTAGCCGAGAATCCGCTAGTTGCCTAGCTGGGACCCTATGAGAACTACTCTGCTAGCTAGTTGTTAGCTACACGGCTAATTTGTGGAAACATGTTTAAAATCGGACGGGAATGCGATGAGTCGCGATCGACGCGTTCGGACTAACGGTTATCATGTTGAGTCACGTCCTAACCCGTTCACACATCCCATGCGTGACTTTAAATTGCATATAAACTCGTTGAAGAACAGCATCTCCCGCTTCTTCCTCATTCAAAACCACAACATGGCTGAACTGGACGCGCTAGCATCTCGCGCTGTGATTGGACTAGGGAGCGCAGTCAGTCGGAAGGTACTGCGCGCTGATTGGTCGATTACGGACGGGGGCGGAGAACATTGCATACACGTCACACGTGCAAAAAGTAAACCACGGTTTTAAAAAATTAAAACACGGCTTTACTTTTATCACATGTAGACACTACACGCGCACTATCATTTGTCTCTCTCTCTCTCGCTCTCTCTCTCTCTCTCTCTCAGACCTAATGTGCGCAAATAGATTAGATGTGTTGTCTGCTCTGATTGTTTATTTATATAGTGAACTGGATGTTGTAAAAGCATGAAGTCAACGTGCATACACGGAGCAACAGGTAAGTTATTGTGTGTCACCTGTGCATCAAAATACAAGGAAGTCATAATGACAGCTCGTGCATCATATATAATATTAATCTATACTGGGTCCATGAATACTATTTATATAAATAAATATAGTCACATACAGTAAATATACAGTTACATACACTAAATATGCAGTTATACAAAAATGATGATAAATGCTTCTATCCTACAATATGCAGTTCATCTTCCACCTGTTCTGTTGAATGATACAATGTTGTGTACTGCAATTGAACAACTCCTAAAAGCTGGTTTGCCAACATACACTGAACAACAGAAACAGGAAAAAATAATCAAAGGCAACAGTGTGACATTCCTTCACATCAAAGCACATGGAATTATCAAAGCGCACTGGGTGAATTTCAGAGTTGCTTCATGTTGCTATGTTGAGTTCATCAGCGTTGGCAAACAGGTAGATTAAAGAATGGATATCTGGAGATTCAGTGGCTGTGGTAGTGCTATGGATGATGAAGATGTCGAAGAAGAGAGGGCAGGAGGTGTTAGTTACAGGAGAGAAGCCTGGAACAGGAATCTCCAGATGGGTGAATATTCACACGAGGATGAGGTGGAAGACTTTAATATCATTCTCAAATTTAAACCAGGTCATGAAATATCTGGTATTAGCCCGATTGCTTTGACAAATGGATTACAGAAAGCACTCGGGGATATCGAAATGGCCAAGGTCCTAAAAGATGGAAACTTGCTTTTACAGTGCAAAAACGCCGAGCAAAGGAACAAAGCAGCTGGACTTGTAGTTGTGTGCGAGAAGGAAGTGGCAGAAAGGAAAATCCTCGCTGAGGGCAGAGTTAAGGGGGTGATATCCAGAATCCCCCTCGAGGAAAATCTGGAGGAACTGAGGAAAGTGATCAAAGGAGGGAACGTAACGGCAATCAGAAGACTGCAGGCCTCCAGGAGCAGAGAGAAGGCGGACAGCCTCTCCGTGTTGCTGGAGTTCAAGGATAAAGTTCTACCAGAGAAGATTATGATTGGATATATGACTTATAGTGTAAGGCCGTATATTCCTCCCCCGCTTAGATGTTACAAATGTCAGAGTTATGGCCACACTGCTGCTGTGTGCAAGGGAAAACAGAGATGTGGAAGATGCGCGGGAGAACACGCATATGGAGAATGTGGGAATAATGCCACTATAAAGTGCTGTAACTGTGGGGGAAATCACACGGCAGCATATGGAGGATGCACGGCGTGGAAGCAGGAGGCCGAAATGCAGCGAGTAAAAAGAGAAAAGAGGAAAGGGACTTAGGCGGAAAGAAAAGAAAGAGTCGACTTTATGCGAGGCAAAGAAATCACTCGAGATGAACCGGTACCGTTTCTACTACATGTTATCACCTGCTATGGGAGCGAATGCATTTTAATCTAATGTGATATGATTTAATGTGACTGACTGCTGATTATTAGTTGAGTGTGATGGGCTATATTACAGTTCAGTGTACTGAAGACAGATGTCAAAGGGGCTCAAACGACAAACGAGTGGAGAAGGAATACGAAGAGAAAGTTCAGATGATGGAGGGTATAAAGCACTACTCAGATTTCTACAGAATATGAGGATTAGAAGAAGAATCTAAATTGTGAATGTAGTTAGCCGCATGCAATGATGTGATGTTTCATACACTTAATTTCCCTTTGGGGATGAATAAAGTAATCGATCTATCTATACTGTGTATGTTAGTTCTCGTTAGTTGTGGATTACCATACGCTTTTCTGATTTCTGATCATTTGAGTCGGATTACAGTTTTTTTCAATAAAGGGGTACAAATCTATGCTGTACATATATATATTTCCTTTGGTAAATAATGGCTGCATGATATTTATTTATGATAAGTCATAAGAAGAACATTCCGAATGAACCACTGAGCACATTCATACACATTCAACCTTTAATACCTGCACACATTAACACCAGCACTACAATGAAATGCTCTGAAAACAAAATATTTCTCCTGCATCAACCTGTTAAATGAAGTCAAAGCAAGGCCACTTTAGAAAACTACATTCATTTCTAACTTTAAACCATTTCACACTTCCTCACAGGCTTTCTGAAATATATCACTCTGTCATAAAAAAATAAACTTCAAATATCATGAGCTATAGCTTATACGTTTCTTCAAAAACACAGACTTTATCAAGAGTTACAGTAAATCCATGCATGTATGGCACCGTCATATATCTATTTAAACAAAATGTGTTACTACTTTACAATAAATAAATAAAATTAACCAGTAATGCCAATAAACAGGATTTGGTCTAACTAAAATTTTCCATTTCAGGATTTCTGGTGTAAACAAACATTAGACAGATACATTAGATGAAATAAATAATAAACACAATGACAATAAAACGGCAGTAAATGACAGCTTCAGTTATATTGAGCAAAAAATAACATACAGACTAAATATTATACTGAACAAAGAGTAATAAATAAGGGTAGAGATAACTAACAACCTTTTAAGTCCAATAATTAACATTTTTAGATTGTCATTCAAACCCCCCCCCCCCCCCCCATGTTTCTCAAACTGTGACAACACAGGTCATAACTTCATATTGTTTTTACTCTTGTGCTTTCAGTGACAAAACCAACACACATAGAAGTAGCCCAGTCATCAGACCATTGTACTTGGCATATTTAGAGTCATGCATAATGTAATGTTGATCTAATACCTCTTAAACAGCATAGACATCTATTTTTTGCATGAGATTTGTAACACTGATGCAAACACAGACAAACTTCATGTAGATGTACAAGTAATTTACACAGTATTTGTGACGTTAGTATCACTCAAAAAATAAAATCCGATACAATGGAAGAATTATCACCACTATCACTACTATCATGTCTATTATTTTCATTAACCGGTGCTTCTCTTGTCTGCAGGTTCGAGATGTAGGGTGGTGGTTTACTCTTGTTTTGTTCCAAAGATTTGGAGAAAGAAGGAAAAAATGTAAACGATATCTAAGTAGATGCTGAGAGTGGCGAAGACGTATTCTTCTGGACTGATGGTGTACCGCTTGTTTCCCATCAGGAGTTGGGTGTCAAATGCCAAAAACTGGAAGTGATAATAAAATGGCAAGAAATGCATCATTTTCTGCATTTCAGTTTCTGTCAGTCTCCAGTATATGATTTAATTCAATCAATGTACTCTTACCATGGTAAACAGTATGGCTCCCAAGGTAGCGTAGATAGCATCCAACCAGGGTACCTAAGTGACAATGGTGACGATAATAGACGTGGTTTAAATATTCTGATCATCATGTTAAATGTCTCATTAGTCTAAATATTTGTTGCCTGTCACATATGTGTTGACTATTTTATGTAACTATACCTCGGTGTAGTTATTGGAGTTGTACTTACGTATTGAAAGGGAAGGACGATTGCTAGCAACAGCCCAGAGAAGAGCATGACCATGCAGAAGACAAGCAGCACACCTTGGTATGATGTCACATCAAACTGGGTGGAGAAAGTACATGAATACCTGAGCATTATCTAATCGTATGCAAAAAAAAAACCCATCATCAAACAATTTTCACGTTCAATCAATCAAATTTTATGTTAGATTAAATATAGAAACATAGAAAAATTCAAATATTATTTTACTCACCTTAGTTTGGAAGCTGAACAATGTGACCACGAGACAAACAGCCACTGTGATGCCCAGACACATCACTACTGACTTCGTATTATAGAAACTATTAAAATAGGAAAAATGAAAAACAAGCTGTCAATGTTTCAACCTATTCAGGCTCTAGAAATGTAATGTACCACACTGACCACACTGTGTACCTGGATAACATCCCTGTCATGTAGGAGAGGGAGAGAGTCTGTAACGGGAAAAATTCAAGAATTTGTTTGAGTCATATTTCATTTCGAGCTCTGATTATTATCTTATAAAACCTAAACATTACCATTATATTAAAATCGTAAGAAATATAATTCTTGGACTTACGAAAACAGCAAGCAGAATCAGATTCCATGGAAACTGTCTCCTGTAGAAGCAAGGAATGAGAGCAATTTTTTATTTTGCAGTGATTTTTGCGTAATTTTCTTGATACATATTGTTTGTATTTATTTTTGGTGATATGCACTGCAGTTTGAGAGCATTGAACTTGCCTTGGTGCAGAGCAGCAGGAGAGTGTCAGGTAGGTGACAAAGAACACAGCGCTATTAAAGAGAAATATGGAAATATATGATGTTAGACAGGAGTTACTTGAACCAGATGTGTGTATAATGCATCAAACTTTTTACTTACTAGGAGGCCCAGTACCACCCAGGGTTGGCTTGAATATAGTCCTTCACCGGGTCACTAAGAGGAGGAACGGTCTTACGTAAGCACACCACCCAATGGATTTTTATCATAATGATGCTTTCAATATTGTTATGCGTGGCAGAAAATTGAAAAACACTGGTCTCACCAGAATGTGAAAAGAGACACAATAGCAAGAGTGATCAGAAGCTGGACCATCAAGATGCTGTACACCTGGAAAAAAAAGTTCATGCATAAACAAACTGCACACATGTACATGTATAGCAAATGTATGCAAACATTGTTTAATCAGGTGTTTACATGAGCAACAGTCCAATAACATATTTAAATCGGTGACACTGCATTCATTTTTTCTGTTTTTTCCCCTGCGATACTGAATTTGTACCACCAGATGGCGCATCAAAATTATACCGGGCCTTTTCTAACGCCACTCTTCTTCTCTTGACCTGATGATTTACCTGATGGTCAAATACAGCGGAAGTTCGACAGCGAGTGTCGAGATGTAAACAAACAGTGGACTGTATAATATTGGGGAAAGTATGTGGACGAGTGCGGAGCCAAGAGGTGAAGTTGGCTTATTTTTTGTGTTAATGGCGAAAGCCGGTGATTGTGGCTTTGGTTTTGTTATTTGAGCGCGGACAGACTAGCATGAGCTCATTAGCATGCTAATGAGCCGAACGTGAAGCGAGAAGCGTTTTCAAGCATCCAATAGCACTGCCTGAAAAAAGGGGGACCAGCAAAACTCCGTTAATGGTGAGTTGTTTTTATTTATGTATGGATTTATTAATTAAAAATTCGGAAACGAAAATAAAAAAAATCACATAAGTTTCATGATTTATGTTCGCTCATTGACGCCAGGACCGTAAACACGTGTGTCTGTACCTGTGTAACACACATCACAAGCTGCAAACAGTCGTTTCAGGGAGGGGCCCCGAAGACAAACCCTCCCTGTCGTGTGCGCGCGCGACACTCGGATGCTCACGCGACTTGGACACAGTCTGTCTCGCGTGCTCTCGTGCACCTGCTCATTCCTGCAAGATCCCAGGAGATTTGATCTGACTAGCGGGAATCAGGGATCTGCTGAATGAGCCGGTCAGTTTTAAAAACCAAAAGTGGCCCTTGGCCCAAAACGCCTGCTCAGCAACGATGTACAGGTGTGTACGTAACAATAAAACGTTCCATACCTTTTGGATGAAGACCCTCCTGATGTTGCGATCGTCCCAAGTGAACTCTGTGAGCATCTCAGCATCGCTGTAGCAGGGAGCACTGGTCCCTGGAGAAAACAGTCGTTTGAGACACCTTCACCATTTTAAAACCTTTTGGTTAAAAACATAACAACAGGAAACTTAAGGCATTCAGCTACCTGCAGTGGCTTCATCGTAGGTGGGAGGAGCTGGTGCCCCTGAGGCCTGTCCACTGAAGGAGCCATTTGTGGTCTTGTCTGCAAGGAGAAGCTGATAATACCAAAGATGAAGAATCTTTCAGTTTAAAGCTTTTTACATTGCAAATCTACCTAAGAATATCCAGTTTATACAAGTTTAAAAAATATCTATATTTATGTACTGTATAAAGATTACATTTTTTTCTTTAATAAATTATAATCAAACACATCAACTGCTTTTGCTTGTTGTTTTATTTTATTTTTTCCTTTTGCTATTTTAATTTTCAGTAAAACTGAAAAACAGAGGCTCGATGGTTTAAAAAAAACCCCACTAACTGTATTTAAATTCGTCTAAATATATTTGGACTGCGACCAGTTGTGCTAGAGTTACCGGCAGAAACTGGTTGTCATGGTGACGCAGCGTGTGTTTGTGTGTTTGTTTTTTTGGGGGAGGGCTTAACTCGTGACGCATTAACTGACATTCACTAACATGGAAATAACTTTACATATTACATCACAAAATATCAAATTGGCAGTAATTAATAACAAAACATTTATGTAGTACTGCTAGACAGATAATTGATAATGGCAGACACTACAGCTGATGGTACAGAAGGCTGAATAGTCTACAGTGCCATCACACATTACATAACAGTGACACTAAAGATATGAAGCATCTGCACACATGTAAACTGACCAGATGAATGAAGACACGAATTGTACATTGATCACAGGTTTTAGTAACTGACAGTAAAGATGGGAGTTTAAAATAATGCACATACCTTGCCCTGTGTCATGACGCCTTTTTGTCTTACGCCTTTCTGTCCTCCTGGTCTGGTGTTGTATGTCAACTAGTCAGTGGGGCTCCGGTGAGTCCTTTGTTGATCCTGTATTTTTCCTGCAGTCGTAGGACTAAGAGCTGTGAGGAAGGACCTCCGATTGACAGTGGTCCTCTTGCCTGATTAGACTCAACACCCTGTGACGATATAGGGATGTAATCCCAAAACTACGCAGTGAGGGCTCGTGCAGACTCCCCCTCCCTCACCTGCAGAGGGATGTTCTAGCAGTATCCAGGCCAAACTGCGCCATAGAGAAAAGATGGGACTGTACCACCTGCCACAAAAAATAGGGAGGGTGGATGCTCGTGTGATGTTACAAGAAAAATCCAGAGAAATCTGGAAATACAAAAGGACAGGGGCACTGCAGCCTAAATATTGTGCCCTTTCTACATCAGATACCTATTGTCCCCTGTGATTTTAAATTCGAGCAATGTATATTTTTTCATTTTTAAATTAGATTTATCATGAAATATGCAATGATAGTCACAAAGATAAAAACAATCATTATACAGTGTGAACATTTTTATTTAAAAGTGCAAAGAACAGAAACATGACAATGCAGAATAGCATCCAGAAAAAAAGAAACCTAAAGAAACAATAAGCAAAGTACTGTGCAAGAAGGATTGTACAAAAAGACACTGGTGGAAATGATAGTAATTATTGTCATTTCTTGAGACATTCATCCAGTTTTTTGAAAATGAATGTCTTTCCATGTGAATTACCGACCCCCATTAATTAGAGGTTATTAATTATGAAAGGACACAGTGAGGCAACTGCATACTAGTTGCATGTTGTCATGGAATGATACAGGAGTTTTAGACATAGTTGACAGAATCTTCCAGTAATTTCATTGACCAAGGAAGTTTGATATGACCATGTTCCCAATGCACCCCAACATAAATTAATAACAGCTCACCCCCAACAAAGTAACAAGGTAAACATATAGACTTTTGGGTTCTGGTTTTCTTTACTTATAAATAATCTGGCAACATGTAGACTTCTGACTACTCAGGTCATACACACTAGAATTTCACTTTCAGTCACTCAAAATTGGTATATCACATTTCATACCAATGAGGCATAAACGGATAAGTGGCAAATACATCTCAGTACATTTCCCCCTCCCCTCTGGTTCCTTCCAGTCTCAAGTCTGTGTCATTTCTACCCAGGGTGAACAAACTAACAACAGCCATCAAAGCTGCCAGCATCATGATGGCGCAACCTCCAAACATGTGTCTGGTGCCGCTGCCACCCTCCCCTCCACCTGCTCCCGATACCTCCCCGTGAAGCGCCAGCAGCCCAAGGCAGGCCAGCAGGTGCAGAGGCAGCCGGAACCAGGCCAGCACACCAGCCCGCTTCTCCTCTGGGATGACCCTGCCCTGGAGAAAACTGACTGCTGGGAAGTAAAGGCCACAGGCCAGCTCCAGCAGCAAGAAGGCCAGGAAGGATTCATGAGGTCTAGGCTGTCCTGGGGAAGTGGAAAAGGTCAGCATGAAGAAAGAAAAAAAAGCCATGAGCACAGCCAGGCACAGCACATGGCCAGGCTGCAGGTGGTAGCGAGTGGAAGTGGCGAGACGGTACAGCAACGAGCCAGCCATGCTAGCAGCCATCAGGCAGGAGAACACAATTCCTAAGGGGGGCCCATGAGGGTCCAGAACTGGGGTCCACAAGAATACAAAAATGTAGAGGACACTTTCAAACAGAGCCTGCACTCCACCCAAGAGCATAACTCTCCTGTCTGAGAGCAGGCATCGTAACCCCTCGTGGCAGCTGCGTGAGAAGCGGGCCTTTGCTGACAAATGGGTCACTCCTCCATTTGAAGTGCCACTTAGTGTTTGTCTGTCCCGCTCAGGCTCTCCTTCAGCCTCCTCCTTTCCCCAGTCTGTTAGCACCACCCAGCCACAGCACACCAAGCAGGGGACAGCCAGGAGAAAAGGAGCCACCGGCCCCAGGTGGAGCCACTCAGCCAGCAAATTAGCTACCAGTCCTGCTCCAACTGCAAGTCCATGGTTCCAAGTAGCTGCCTTGGCAAAGGTACTGGGGATCCACTCTTTGGGAAAGTCGTGGACATCTACATGTCGATGGACATACCAGGCTTCGAATGTCGTGGCAAGCAGGGAAGTGGACAGCCCTCCCAGGACACGGCCCACAATCAAAACAAAGTACTCTCTGGACAGCTTGGTGAGACAACAAGCAGAATAAGACAAGCAGAAGAGAAGACATGTCTGTCTGCGTCCCAAGACTTGAGGGAGCCAGCCTGAAACAGGAGCAAACAGAACACAGGAAGCCAGCCCACACACATATAAGATGGCTATTTGGGATTCCAAAAAGCTGTAGTGGCGGTACAGTTTGTAGAGGTAAGGACCCTGGAGCCAGTCTGCCCACAAAGCCAAAAGGTATGCACGGAGGAATATATTCTGGAAGCGACGAAATGCTGGGTTGGCTACAGCACTAGCAGACTGAGGTGGGGTGAGGCGACGTGCAGTGAGCTCGAGGCCAACACACAGGGCAATCAGGAAAACGATGGCGAGATATGTTGTCACCAACATGATGTGATACACTGCAGCCGCTTGATGTCAAACAACTCTCTTCTCTCTGTTTCTCAGCACCTGTGAAGAAGAACACTAACATTAGATGGATTCACAGCTTTCAATTTGGCAGTGTCCTAATTAATGCTTTTAATACACATACGGATTCATTAAACCTTATGTTTATTTGTGATAGTAAAAGGACAGTATCTCTGTTCAATGTCTGTTTTTTACAGGAGTGTACAATTATAATCATGGAAAGTAGTGAACAACATGTTGATGATGTTTCTGAAAAAACAAATTGGGGAGGGCTTAGTGTTTATATGTAATTAATCATCACAGAATATCCCAATGACTTGGACTCTGGCTATTTGTCTGTTTACATCTTTATCAATACCACGGTCGTAAAGGAATGATGACTGTGGTTTTCCAGTGCTCTAATTGGTCAGTACAGTGGTGTGGAAAGATGTAATACTCCTTTGAATTCATCCTTGTCCAGATTCGGTTGTGTTAATACATAATGAATAAATGAATGGCTATGTCAATGGGGACACCGTATAAGAGCCACAAAACAATTTATTTATCTAGGAGGAGTTTCAGTATTTAGCACTTAAGTTTGGATCAGTCCAGATACCGAGTATAACTAGTGTTTTCTGGTCTGGACCTGGTCTGACGTGGTCTGGTACTGAAAACGTCTTTAAGTAAATAACGATTCGACTTTTAAATCAGTGGCTAATAAAATCTCCTTTTTAAAGTAGTCAACAACATGGCACTGACTAGCTGTATGAATATGATATTGATCTTTCTGCTTCAACCGTTAAAGTAACACTTTCATTCTCATTCAGCATTAGCGTTGCTAATTGATAGCTTCCAAGTGTTACTCTACGCTATAGCTATTCAGCTAACGCTAACCCTACAAGCTAACCTGCAACTAAAGTCGCCGTTACTTGCGGCATTTAACAACTTATTCTCCACTCTACCGTTTTATACGATATGGTTTATCTCACCGTGTCGTTTGACAGCGGTCTCATAGTAGTGATGACGACGCAGAGGACAATACTTCAACGTAAACTAGCTGAATGGTGGTAGCTGACAGAGCCAGGCATTGGTCTTTATTAGCAAACAAACCCTGTACTTCCGGGTCATATTATTCTGCCACAAGGTGGCACTCCTGCCTTGTTTTTCATTTCCAGGGTTAGTAGAAACTTATGTTTCCCAGTCATCCTGTGCTCCAGTTTTCCTCAAGGGGATGTTTTTCTTTAATCTTGTGGTTTTATGGATTTTTGTTTTGTTTTCTAGTTTGTTATGTAGGCTATGCTTTGTAGACTATACGTCTTGTGATGAAACCAAGACTGCACCAGTCTGTTTATGATACTGACCTAGATTTGAGCTGAAGAGCCTGGATGGATTTCCAGACTCTGAAATGCACACGGATAGATAATAACAATGTGTCTCTTTTTTTTTACTTTGTTGCCAAAACAGACAGAAAAGAAAGACACACACAAGTAATACATAATTTCAACTTTATGTCATTATATCATTTCTATTTAGGAAGAAAGATTTACAAATTATACAAGATGTGCTCAGTCAGCCACAATCAAACAAGCAAAACAGTGAGAAGACCAATCAAATGAGATCTCTCACCCAAATATATCTCTTGTGTTTGTATGACAAACATTTAGGAGCAGAGGAAGGGCGCATGTGGAGTGGATGCTGGTGATTTCAGGGATTATGCTGGCTGGCTATGTGATCCGATAGCAGGAAGTGCTTCTAAGCTATCTGAGAACCCCTACGACGTAGTCTCCTGTGAAAAGCCCCCATGGCATGTCAAAACCCCCACCCTTTACAGGGAGATCAGTACATTCTTCTTTACACCAAACTCATTATGCATATAAATCAGTCACTGATAGATAGACATTGAGGTAAATTAATATTTACAGCAACCAAAAATAAACAGAACTACAAAATCCAGCATGCATGGAGCATCTCCTACTGCCAGCTGTGATACAACACAATCAGACACAATGTCTTTGTGATTACTCATTGACAGATGAAGTTGGCATGATGAAAAGTGTGCCAAACATTATCTGGAAGATCAGTCAAAAATAGTAAGCGACAGAATGCATCCCGTGGTTTACAAAAGACATATTGAAATAGTGGTCTAAGACCAGTGCTGATTCCGATGGCATGTTTTGAAACAGTGATATATATATAATTACCTTAATATTTTTCTATGTATTATATACAGGTTCCCTTTCTCTTAAACACAAACTGAACATGGGCAATTATCACTTATGGTCCCTATGTAATAAACTCTTTAATGACTGTCTATGATATCCGACTTTCAGCTGCTGCTTTGCGATGGTTTGTTGAATAAACAGAATAGAGTTGGCTTTTATTCTTAAATACAATGGATATAATGAGCAAATGCACATTTGTATTGTCCAAAAGGGTATAAGGAACTCTACACAATTATTAATTTTTCTTCTTTTACTGGAACACTGTTTTTTAAGCGGAGTTGAGGTTAACGTATATACATGAGGCTGTATGTGTATTGTTTGTCCATCCCAAAACACTGCATGAAAGTCAGTGATTAAAAAATATGTCCATCACTGGTCTCCTTTATCCATCATAGAAAAACAATCCTTATTTGTCATTTTAGAAGGTAGCCGTGCCCTTGGAAGGTACTATGCATGTGTGTGTGGTGCACTGTATACGTTTGTGTAAAATAGTTTGTGTCATTGTGCTCTGTGAACAGGCCGTCTGCTCAGGGGTCAATGCGAAAGGCCAACAGTTTGTCGGAGTGCAGATTGTTGAGGGTGCGCAGGTCCGGCAGACGCAGGAGGAGTTTTGGGAAGAGGGTGGTGTCATCTGGACGACGTCGGTTGATCAGCGATCGCAGGGCGCGAATCAGACCTTCCTGGAGCTGCTCTACAGCCCACGTGTCCAAGATGCCAGAACGGTCTGCAGAGCAGAGGGTGACAGGGTAAGTGGTTGACAGACACGGGTAGAGTAATACATTACTATTTATGTGCATCTGTTAATTTTTTTCTCCCCACTTGTGACCTATGCCCTTCTCTCACCTGCAGAGACCAGCACCACAGCCATGAAGAGAGCCATTTCATCAGGCTCTAGTCCCAGCGAGCCCAACTTCTCACTGAAATCAAACATGGCGTCCAGCAGGGAGCCCATCCCCAAAGCCCGCAGCGTAGACAGTGGGTAAGTTTGTCCATTTAGGAAGGTCACTGTGCGATCCTTAGCATTGAACAAGGTACAGAACCTCACCATCAGTACCTGAACATAAAATTAGCAGAGGGAAAACAACAGTACATAAACGCACGTTCAAGGAAGTGACAGATTTTGCATTTATTAAAGGTAATAATAGTCATTTGGAAATGCGGGTCATTACCTGGAAAGTGCCTGATTTAAGCAGCATGACCTGGTCTTGTTGACTGAGCTCTTGAAATCCTGGGATGCCCTTGGCAAACTCGACAACCTCCTTGACAGCAGGAGTGAAACACTGAGAGAAGGAGTCCCAGATCTCTTGGCTGGTACGGTCTGCCCCGGATACAGGGCATGCGTTCAGAGGACAGGCCTAAAGACAAAGACAAAAGAAGAATGAAAAATTGTGGTTCAAACAAGATGTCAGTATGGAGTCTTATTTTATTCTTAGTACCGGTATGTTTCTTGCAGTTTCTTACCAGCACTTTAGTTCCTGGAGCTAGTTTCCATGGGCAGGAGGGCTGATTTGAGGCACTTCCTGCATTGTGAAAACTGTTATGATTGGCAGGTGTGCCACTTTGCGGTGTTGTATCAATAAACTGGTCATGATACTGATTTGTTGACACAAAGTAGGTGTAGCGATTGTTGTCCGCATTGTGGAATGTGGGTTGGTTGTCATTAGGAGCAACTTGGCATATAGTGGCCGGGGCAACAGGGCAAGACTGATAACTCTGGGTGGAAGTGGGGTGAGATGAGACTTGAGGGAAACTGGCATCCTGAGAAAAGGGACATGCATTGTTGGTGGTGGTGTTAGCCCTCTTGGCTACTCTCTCCTGGCTCCTGCTGTTGTTGTTGCTGGTGGTGAAGATGTCACGGTAGGCTCTGGAGATGGCCCCGATGGCCTCTTTTGAGTTGCCGTCTTCTTGGTTGGGTAGAGCATCCCTCACTGAAGATGAGTCCATGTCCATGGCACCTGACTCATTGAGGCTGTTCATGTAGCTCTGCATCTCATCCAGAAGTCGCTGCTTCTCCCTCTTTGGGATGCGGCCAAAACGCACAGCTAGGCGGGACACAGATCAGCCACAAGTCACAACATGGACATTTGGAACCGGACCAATCATTTGCTATCCATTTTACCTCGTTATTTACATGCATACATCAAATGCACAAACTCCACCTAAATGTTAAAGGATGATTTCAAGGAGATTCACTGAAGTTGTGAACTGAAAACTTTCCCAACCCACATCCCCATCCTCCATCCTCCCACAGTAACCATCAGCTGGAGAGGCTATATATAGACCCCCCGCTACCATCTGCCTCACCCTCTCCTCTATCCACCCCTGTCTCCTTCCTCTTCCACTCCCTCCCTGCAATTGTAAGTAGGGCAGTGGAACAACGTGAGCATGATGTCACTGGCACTTAGATCATGAGTGGGACAAGGATGGGAGAGGTGGGCTTCGAGCGCGTAAATGACTTGAGGTGGTGGTAGTGAGTAAAAGAGGAGGACTTGACGTGAGAGACATTGAAAGTGAGAGTGCGTGACAGTGTGTGAGCACGTTGGCGTTCGCAAAAACAGAAAAGTGAATGTGTAACAATTTCAGACCTTTGCCAGTATACCACCAGCTTTTTTTTCTTCTTCTAAATGTCACAGAACATTTTGCAAAAACAAGGCGTGTTAGGTCAAATGATGCTGTTTTAGTAGGCAGATGAAGATGTAGATCAGCCTTGTTCGTTGTGCTTAAAAAGAGGAAAATATGGACTAATGAGATGCTGCTCTAAAAAGAAAAGTTGCTCTGGTTAAAGGGGGAAGAGAGTGGCATGATGCAAACAAGCTCAAATATTCCCCTGTATTATAGAACCAAAGTTAGCGAGCTGCCTGATGTCAAATCAGGGTGTAGTGTTTTAATGTGGGCTGCAGGCAGTTGCCTGTGGTTTTCCTGTTTTTGTAATGGTTGAAACAGAGCAAAAAGGGGTTTCTAGGTTGTGGTCCTTAACGCTTTCAAAAACCAATTCTATAAGGGTCAACCTAACTGTTTGTTCTCTTACTGAGTTGCATTTTGCCACCCTATTTCCACTGTGCACTAGAAGTGTCAAGCAAATGCAGAAATAACACTAACCTCGTTACTAGATTAGGCATTGCAGGGTACCGGGGGGTGGAGATAAGCAGAAACCGTGCAGAGAGGCAGGAGACAGGAAAACTACACCAACTAGGTCATGATGTATGAGTACTCTATAGGCCCAATTCTGTATTGTTTTTCTAGGTCAGCGCAGCTGTTTTTTCTTAATCTGTGAGGAAAGGTGATCAATCAATGTTTAGCAATCAGAGCTAAATCTAGATGAAACCAGCGTCACACCGGACAAATTCTGTCCCAGTGACAACTGCAAGGGTTTTGTTTTTGGCATCCTTTGCCTTAATTGTTGCCCTATCTTTCATTAATCGCAGCAAGATGTTCCACGGGCATACACAAGGTATTTAGGTTGACCCTGTTCCAATTTCCTAAAATAATTCCTGTGTTTGCTGCAGTTTTCCAGTTGATAGATGGCTTTGGGGACTCCAGGGCTCCTCTCCTCATAAATCATTGTCTGATGGGGAGATGTAAGGGAACATGGTGGGTACACGGAGGAGGGGCTGAATGGAACAAGAGTTTAGGGGGAATGGCGTTGCGGGAAGATGCTGCAAAGGGCAAGGGAAAGACACTCAGAAACTTGTGAATGTGATGCAAGACCAGATGGTAATCTTTGGCAGTGCAGTGACACAGAAGAAGGGCAAGGCAGGTGCACGTCTTGTGACAGAGTGAGAGACTGAGCTACTGGCACGATGACCTCAAAAGACTTTCCGCATTACATTTTTCACACAGACCTACATATCGGTGCTGCGCCTCGTTTCCCCTGCCCATGTCCCAGCTGCTTTGGCTAATCAGGGCACTGTGGTATTCTGGCAGAGCTGCATGAGGGTCTCGCTCATTAGAAAAATGTGTCAGGATGTCTCACCATCTCTTGACATGCCAACGGAGAGGCATTTCTTGAAACGACAGTGCTGACACCGGTTTCTGTTCATGCGCATGATCAGACAGTTCTCGTTCTTCACACACATCTTGTAGTTGATGTTCTGCTGGATGCTGCGGCGGAAAAAACCCTGAAAGGCAAACACACACATGTATATGTATAAATATATATGTATGACATTGAACAAGACTATATATGATTATTACTATAAATACTTTGATTGAATCGTATAAAGAAATCAAATCAAATCGGGGGCTTACCTTGCAACCTTCACATGCATGTACTCCATAGTGGAAACCGGATGCAATGTCCCCACACACTTTGCAAAGCAGGACCATTCCCCCTGTTTCTGGATGGAAAAGCACAAAAAACAGTCAGGTACTTGCTAAAGGGTAATCACTGACACATATTTATGCATACTGACAGTAAGAAAACACTAACTGGTGAAAGTGCCTTGGAACCCGCATGGCCTTTTTCCTGCAATGGGGTGTGCGTAGGTTTGCTGTGGAGTGGCTCCTCCTGAGGGACCATTGTAGACATCTGGGAACTGGAATACCAGTTTGGAGGATGGTGTGACGCACCCGGCAGCCCTCTGTTTCAGAGGCCCAATCTCTGTGAAGGTAACCTCCTCTGGAGATGAGGGCTGGGAGTGTGAGGAGGGTGACTGAGTCTGGTACCCACTGGAGGGGCTGCCGGGGCTGGGACTGGCACTGCCAGAGGAGCCTGCATACAGGATGACCCCACCACCTCCTGTAGATCAGGGGAACATCAGAAGAAACATCAGATCTTGTGACTCAAATCTGATGTTCTTCTATCTGCAAACATGTGAGCTCGAGGATAAAAGTGTCATAATTTAAGGTTTCCATAGAAACCGTGCAGCTACTGTACAGGGTTGGTTGTGATGTGATGTGATGTGATGTGATGTTGCGCAACCTCTGGGCAGCAGGGACGAGCTCTGAGAATTTGCAGCGTCGTTGCCTCATCCTGGGCGTAATGGGCGCAATGGTGCGCTCAGGCGGATACAGTGCGCACTATAAATACTCCTGGTAGCACAGCAACAGAACAGACAGGCTTCCACTGGAGGCACCAGTGAAGCGCGTTCATAATTCCTGCGTCACGTTCATGCAGTATTTATACAGGCACCGTGTAAATATACGAGGGATGTTTTGTGTCGTTGAGATACCCCCCTCCCCCCCCGCCTACACGCACGCACCCTTCTCTCTCTCTCGCGCGCGCATTTCCAGTCATGCGTCGTGGATGAGCTGAGACGCGGCCTCACGTGTCTGTGGGGTCTGCCGCCTCCTCCGCTCCATTAATAGCCTCGCTCCCCTGGCACGGTGCCCAGCGCCCGGCAACAGCGCGACTCCTGACCGCCGCCTCACATGCACGGACTCCTGACACGGTGACTGCCCGAACCAACGCAGCCTCGTGTTGAAACACACACACACACACACACGGCAATCTGTTTATAAACACTGGCTGACTGGCGGAGCGCTGCGGGCACGAGCCCGGGGATGTGAGTCACGTTTTTGGGAAAGAAAAGCCTGATCTGCAGTAACAATGTAACAACAGCTTTATAGATGCAGTGATGAGAAATGTCCAACAAATAATCTCCATCATCCAGATGTGAACCAGATGTTCTATGGGTTACACCTGCACAGCCTTGTTTGTGGACATCATACCTTGGTGCCCTTTGCTGCACATGGTATTTGTTCAGCTCCAGTGATTTGACGATCTCTCAACCAGCACGTGTCGGAGGATTTGTTGACTCATGCCACAGTCATATGCACAGATCCAGCAGGCTCAAGCCTGAGCCTCACACCTCCTCTGCAGCTAGCATGCAGACAGAGGTGGCCCGGCCCTGGCTCCACCCAAACACATTGCATGTCCACCTGAAGGCTCACATGTGCGGAGTTTATGAATGACCCCTAGAGTCACTGTGCTGTAAACAGTGTCAATAAACAATCCCTTTTATAGCTCGGTGGTAGCGATCAGGGGCGGGCACCAGCACTATCACCTACATGTATCTAGTATCACAGCAGAAAAGGTGATCAGGTGCAGTTATCTTCAGTTACGGTCTACTATGCAAACAGTGCACAATGTTTCAGCACCCACGCAGGCTGCAAAATGCTATTGCAATCCTTACTGTTTAAATTTGTTTTGTTGGCAGCGGGTCCCGCCCTTACGGGGCCATAAGTGAAATCTGATTTGGGGCCAACGCCGGCCTGGCGCTAGCAGTCATATTGACTTTTGTCAGGACGTGATCATTCACTCACCTATCATAAAGCTAACACACTCATTATCAAATTTATTTTCCTGTGGTGGGTGTGTTGCTATGACAGGGGACAACACACTGGCTGTTATGGACTTGTTAGCCAGTCCATCAACATTATATTGCATTCAGGTTTATGCATATTGTCCCAGCGTGCACAGGACGGTTAAAATTTAGGTCACTGCAGACGATTTAATTGAGGAGACAATCAGTCCTCAGTGTCCATTTTAAGCTTAGCCTACCCGTGCGGGCACTAATCTGCCTGGGACCGGAGGCAGGCGTAGAAACGTGAGCGGTTCACAGGCACAACAGCTCTCTCCTCCTTTTCTCTCTCTCCCTAATCTCTCACTTTCATTGGTTCATCTCATGAAACAGGACATGGAGGCACAGCCTGCTGTTAGGGAGACCATAGTGTTTGTCACCCCTTGTGGTGTGAAGTTGAGAAACACGGCACTGGACGGTTTCCTGGGAGTCGTGGCAGAGAAATAAGTGGCTCTGCCAACAAAAAGATTCATTGCGTGCTACTGAGCACAGTCAGTGAGCTTTACTTGAGTGTTGGAGACTTCATTAACTCAGACTTGTGTAAGTAGGTCAATATCACAGGAACCTGATAGAATTGTGTCTCCGTGCCTGCAGCATCTCCCCAAACTGATGCTGCACCCCCCCCGCCCCACCCCAGCAGTCATCTGCAGAAACTGTGTTATGAGAGAATATATATATAAATATATACACACACACACACATACATTTATACATGTATATATGTATATACATATGTTATGTTATGTTATGTTATGTTATGTTATGTTATGTTATGTTATGTTATGTTATGTTATGTTATGTTATGTTATGTTATGTTATGTTATGTTATGTTATGTTATGTTATGTTATGTTATGTTATGTTATGTTATGTTATGTTATGTTATGTTATGTTATGTCCCCCCCCCACCCCACCCCAGCAGTCATCTGCAGAAACTGTGTTATGAGAGAATATATATATAAATATATACACACACACACACATACATTTATACATGTATATATGTATATACATATGTTATGTTATGTTATGTTATGTTATGTTATGTTATGTTATGTTATGTTATGTTATGTTATGTTATGTTATGTTACGTGAGCATAACAATGAAACGGACTCTTCTTTAATGTTATGTAGTTTGGGCAGATGTGTTGAAGAGCAGAGTCACGTTCCGGATGAAACGCGCACTAAGCGGATGTGCGCCCTGATCCGAGGGGGCATGGGTTTGGGGGGGGGGGGGGGGGGGGGGC
>JAFBJQ010000471.1:694873-744287 GCA_016785345.1 Trinectes maculatus | reverse complement strand
GGGGGGGGGGGGGCTGCAGATGTTGCACAGTCAAAACTGAGTCAGCGTCAACCAGTGCGCGAGCTATGTGATTTCAACGGACGCATGAGCACTGCATGCGGGCAGTGGGCGCATGAGGCGGGGAAACGTGACGAGAGAGAGAGAAAAGAACAGTCGGTGCAGGGCATCGCTGACCCACTGACCACGCGCTCCCTCACCATCACCGCGGTGCGTCCGTGAGAGCGGCGGACGGGAGGGGAGGGGAGTGGAGGGGGGGGCTGAGCGAGAGGGTGGGGGTGTGTCACGCGTCGCACGCGGCTCTGCGAGAAGAGCCACGTGAGTGAGGAGGCTTTTGACGGAGCTTTCAGTGGGAAGCCTGCAGCCGGAGCTCGTGCGCTCATAATTAAAGAGCCAAATGAAACGAGGCAGCGTGATGTGCGCCGCGGTGGTCTGCCTGCACGCACCGCCGGCACTGTCAGCCGGGCGGTGCACACGGGGAAATATATGTGTCAGCATGTGGCCATGTGTGAGAGCCCGTTTTGTGTTACCGAGAAACGCATGCGATGATAACTCTCCACTGATACCACGTGATTCCAAGTGACTCGTTTGAGTTTGTAACAAAGGTCAGTTGCCCCAGTTTCACCAGAGTGATGCCAGGAAGCCTTGCACTGTGCCCTGCTCACATGTCTGTTTGGGGGTTGGCTTGTTTAAATATTTTCCTCGGCAATGTAGTTTGGAGATAGGCTATTGCTTTAGATTTTGATATTTTCTTTTTTTTTTATTCAGTAGTGGCTGGCAAAACTCTTGGGTGCATTACCACTGTGTAAACTACATTACCACACATCAGGTTAAACCACTTTACAAAGGATTACAGTGAAAATTATCTAATGTAAACATGAAAACTGGCAGAAACCCTGTAACGAGGGGTGTGTCAGATGATTTCCTCTGGAAGTCTGTTGTTTATGACCATATTAGCACCAACTGCACCTAACTTAATGTGCAGCAAATTAATAATGGCATCGCATAAGAGTAAATGTTTGCTGTGTTACCCCTATATTATGGTGCAGTTGACCCTGGACACAAGGTTGATTCAAATATTCCATAGTGCATATTTAATTGTACATTATTAATTGTACAATATCATTTTTGACTCTAAGCTATTGTCTTCTGTGTTCATGAGAATAAAATGAACACATGATAGCTGATTTATGTTTTTGGTTTCTCTATGTTAAATGGCATATAGAACGTGCAGGTCAACACATATACACAGTACAAACAAAACCCAAACCCATCTTTACCATAAGCTTATGCCTGTCCCTAACTTTAACCTAACCTCAATTCACACCGTCCTCCAATATCAACCATCACTTTGGAAAAGATGTTAGCATCATTGGAAGCAGGCTATATTACTGATCCTGGCAAGGTCAGTGTTTATTCTGCAAAGTGTCCCAGAGAGATAACAAAAAATGCATGCACGCACACACACACAAGCACAATCTAATTTTATCTGCTTGACTTTATGAGCCCAACAATCCAGCACTGCAGCCATATTTTATGATGTTTATGAGCTTTGTTTTGATCACACTGAACTCCGCAGAGAAATGAAGTCATGTGTACGCCAATAACCTTACTGAAATATTAAAGGTCGGCGAACCCAGTTCAAGGTGGTCACTTATGAGAAGAAGAACAAATTAAAATGAAATTAAAAAACTTAAAATTGCCAACTAACCCACAACAACACACCCACACTCACTAACCATCAACACACACACAAAAAAAGCCCAGTCCTAATCTTTAGCTATCTAATACTACAGCCATTATCTATGATTGCACATTTAACCGTCATACTAGCTCCGGGCAAAAACACTGCCCCACTTAATCAAGGTAAATAAAAGTCATAACCCGGTGAGTGGGTGTAGTGTTGCCATTAGATTAGACTAAGCTCAGGGTGGGTCCATCACCTGTGCAGGAACGTGACTGTCGCTGTTGTACATGTCCACTGTGTGTTAGGGGAGGAAACCAGAAAGCATGTTCACCGCTGGCTGACCTCAACAAAACGCTGCCTCATGCCACTTAACGGACTTTAATGCTGCTGGGTTTGATAGCGGAAACAAACACGCCTAATATCCCACAACCCCGCGGGGCGATCGAGGGTTTGTGCGCAGTTAAAGTCGCGGCTCTGGCAGATTCCGATTACAGGGACAGCCAGTGTACTTTGGCTCCACGTGAGTTTGTTTTCATGGGGAGAAACAGGAAGTGGCCAGCCTCACTACCGCCATATGGTGCGGTTCGCCGTGGACCTGCAGTCCCAAGTCATTGCAATGCAGATACTATGCGTAAAGATGTTCAAGTTTAAAACAATTATATTCATCAAAGACACAAGTTAACGTGTAAATGTAAAAGTAAATGTCACTTTTTCCAAGTGATAGTGGTGAAGTTACTCAGCTCAGTGATTATTTAAAACACGGAAAACTCACAAATGACATTAGTAAACATAAGTATCCACTTATACACAGATTAGTAATCTATGTGGAGCTTCGAGGGATGGTTTTATACAAAAAAGTACAACACGAGCACGACTCACCGACATGATTATTCGTGCTACATTACTCAAAGCCTTATTATGCACCAAGTCTAACCATTCATCCTAAAATTAAAGTCGCTTGAGGCTGTTGAATATTGGCCTGCATGAAAGGCAGTTAAACAAGTTTGATTCAAGCCATATAGCATTTATTAAGAGTGGCACTACAACCAAAGTATGAAGCGGTTCCTGCATGTATGTATAATATGTTAGTGAAACTTACCACCGCCAGGGCTGTTATCCATGTTTCTTGTCTTTGTCGTTAACTTCAGAGCAGTCTTGGGGACAGGCGTCTGTAGATGTCACTCGGCTGGAGCAAAAGTCTTGTGAGGAATGGCGAGAGCGTCAAGAAATAGCTTTGCGTAAAACACCTGCGCCATGGAGCGCAACACAAATGGGATGCGGCGATCGAGACGCGTCCAGTGCGCGTGAAGATTCCCCCTGAAGCAAAGTGCGGGCAGGTGCCAGTGTCAGTGCTCGGAGGTGAGTCAGAGAAACAGATCTCCCCGGAGATACCTGGAAGCCCTCTGCGCTCTGGATACTGCGCCTCGACTCCTCGAGCGCGTGTGGTGCTGCACGAGCGGAGATCAAACTACTCTCGTGAAATTCCAAGGAAGTGGAGTCAGCGTATCCGTGGACGGGGGCATCGGGCATGACACACACACACACACACACCCACTGATACAAACACCCACATCAATCACGTTTGCAGGTGAGTATGAAATGTGACCGCCTTTCCGTTGGCTCCAACTTGTGTTGTGTGTCTGTTTGTGTGGGATTTGGCACACACCGTGTATCTCGCGGAGTCTTTCTCGCCCCCCCCCCCCCCCCCGGGGTTTTTTCCCCCCCCCCCCCCCCCCCCCGCCTTCACGGGTTTGAGCGTTCTCATTGGTGGGGATGTGGAGCTGAGGGGAGTTTGATGCGCTTAGTCGACCGTGGTATGTGTTCAGTAAAGCCAGGCTGCATGTGCGCTGAGCATGTGCTGCCCTACTGATACACATTTTATGCAAAGCACAGCGCGTGTGGCGCAGGGAGATGGAGAGATTGGTGGACGCGGCACATGGACAATAGGCGGGGCTCACCGTGACTGCCTGCTCACTGACGAGCTGATGAGACACGCCGAACACCGTGTGCCCCGGGTGTCAAGTTTAACAACCATGTGCCAAAGGAAACTGTAGATGTGCAACTGTATCTGGGACAAGCCAACAACACACTGCCGGAGCAAACACGCAACAATGAGCACTACACTGTTTCTGCACGTGCGGTTATTCTTTTTCCTCAATAACCAGAAATATGCCGTTGAAGAGTGAAGTGAAATTAAAACAAAAAAGAAAGAAAGAAAGAAAATGAACTATTTTGAAATGTAAACAAAATGTGGGGTAAAGCGCCTCCCAATGGCAAGTCATGTTACTTGCACACAAGCTGAACTCTATCTATCTATCTATCTATCTATCTATCTATCTATCTATCTATCTATCTATCTATCTATCTATCTATCTATCTATCTATCTATCTATCTATCTGTCTATCTGTCTGTCTGTCTGTCTGTCTGTCTGTCTGTCTGTTGATTTAAAAGCTGAAACAAACTATATTAACCTAAAATAATAAATCTCTCTCTCTCTCTCTCTCTCTCTCTCTATACATATATATATATATATGTGTGTGTGTGTGTGTATGTATATATGTGTATACATATTCAAATAATGATAATAACATACAACTGACCTATTTTGTTTGCTGTACTTATGTGCTTAACACACATGTGATGGTGATGATGTGATGATGATTGTCATTCCAGGATCACTGTTACTCCTTCAGATGAAAAACTGTCACAGACAAAGGAGGCAGATGAGAAACCTCTGTTGTCTCGTTTATTTACGTTTGGTTTGTGGTTTCCGCCTCACCACTTTCTACCAGGTTCGGCTGCTGCAGTGCCCCTCGCCACCACCGCTAGGGGGAGTCACCGTGTCACAAATCTTTACGCACGCTGGCAACCATCGACGCCCCTGATCTGCCGGGACGCAGTGACGGATTGGCAACAAACAAAGGTAAAGTGACAAGCGATCGAAATGACCTGTGACGCACGAGACCGGATGTTTTCGTCCTAACAGTCCTCTGACTCCTCTGACTCATCTGCGCAAACTTACTTTTGTCTCCCTCACAGACAAACTCCGGCGTGCGCGCGCTTGTCATCCACTGCTGCGGCTCCAAACTTCTTGTTTGTGCGCGTTGTGGGGGCTGTTCTCCCCGGAGAAGAAGGTAGGACCGTGCACTTTTACATAAATCACCTCCTGCCCTAATTAACCGGGCGTGTCTTTCGAATAAACCGAGCTCGAGCTGCGTCAGAGTGTGCGTGTGCGCGTGCTGAAGTCGTGAGAACACGTTATGGCAGGGCAGGAGATAATTAGAGGCTGAAGAGAGAGACTGTATGAGGCCTGTGCAGAACAGAGGCCTCTGCCAACATACACACCTGTAAAAAGCACCGCTGTGCCTCAGGCTTAAAGACACTTTTCATCACTGTCTGTCTGTCTGCGTGTGTGTGTGTGTGTGTGTGTGTGTGTGTGTGTGTGTGTGTGTGTGTGTGTGTGTGTGTGTGTGTGTGTGGCTGTCAACCCTTCCACCCCTCCCTTCCTCCCTCCCTCAGTTCCTTGAATGTGTGCATTATAGAAATTATACCAGTGAGATGTTGGCCTGATGAGGAACTTAATTCCAGGTTAAACCACGTGGTATGTTTTAGATTTGCTTCCTGAACGCATCATTCCACCCAAGAGAGCAAAGCAGGTTTGTAGACAGTTTAATTGGCCTCATGATCAGCAGAGACAAATGGAGGAAAATGGCCTTGGAAACACAGACCTACATCTAAACCCAGCATAGTACAAGTTGTGTACTTGTATGTATGTATACCTTTTGTACTTGTTGTGTTTTTAACCTGGTGTGGATCGAGGGCCACATTTGGTTTTTAAAACAGACCAGGGGCCAGACCATTATTAGATGAGGTACAAAACGAGCAGTCCACTGTTTGTTGGCAACTCGACACTCATCGTCAAACCTCCACTGTTTTTGCTCATCAGGTAAAGGTCAAGAGAAGAAGAGTGATTTGATGTTAGAAAAGCCTCAGTGTAGTTGCGATGTGCCACCTGGTGGTATCAAAGAAGTATTGCAGCAAAAAACTGTGAAATGAATACTACTAATTTAAATATATTATTGGATTGTTGCTAATGCAATCGCCCTGTGGGCCAAATTGAACAACAAAGCATAGTTTACCTACCTCTTGTTTACAACGTACTACAGCCGTGGTCACTAACAGGCAGACTGCAGGCCGACACACAGAACCGACATATTGAGTTTAACAGACATCCCCAGTGACCCGGAAGTTCCGGGAGTCTCGCGTATATTGACAGCGGCTCCCTGATTTGATCATATCATATCTCCCGGAATCTAGAAGGAGCGAGCAGGAGCGCGAGAGCACGCGAGACAGAGACTGTGTCCACTGTACTATGACGTTTTGGTTTTTTTTCCCCGACATTTTGGACGACATAAGCCAACACACCAAAAAAAAAAAAAAAAAAAACTAAACCAAATGAAAACTATGTTTTTTTTGTTTCCCGTGGAGTATTTAGTGCCCAGCTTTCTCACAAGGGCAGTTTTATGTGCAGCGAGGAGGCATGGAAAAGAAGACCTTTCCTTTTGAGCTCACAGATTTGCAGTAATTACAGAATCACTTCCATATGTGGCTCTCTGGCTGCCTTCTCGCTGCCCCCACCACCCTTCTCTTCCCCAGTGCTCTCTCTCTCTTTCTCTTTTCATTTGCATTCTCCCCTATCCCTCATTTTTTTCCATGTTTTTATTTTTTTGGCTTCCCCTTGTGCACTCCAGAGCAATTTTTTTTTCTTCGTAAAACCACAGCTTAAACAAAGTTTATGATAATCAGAACATCCTGGCATTTTTGGCGAACGGCGACGCTTTATGGTGATTCAATTAGATGTCGGTTGCCAGAATAAAAAAAAAAAGAACGATTCAGTGAGAGAGAGAGAAAGAGGGGAGAGACATGGACGGGCGAGAGGAAATGTTGAAGAATACGGAAATATGAAAAAGAGGAAAGAAAAAGAGGTCGGTGAAGAATTCGAGAGGCAGGAATGGATCATGAAGGAGGGAGAGGTGGAACAGAAAAAGAGGCAGAGAGAGGGAGGGAGTAATGCTTTTTGACAGAGGTGGGTTCAACATGGGTTCATGGTGACATCATGGCTGATTTCTGAGGAAGGTATAGACAGGAGAGCCGTTCACCTTTCATTAGATGCACATTTTTGGGGGGATAGTCGTAGAGATCATGTGCTGGCAAACACACCGGTGGCTGTGTAGACAACTTCTGAACGCAAACCCAAAATATGCACAACACACACATATACACACAGACGCATGTGCACGCGCACACACGTTTTCTCCCTCTCCCCTCCACTTTTTCCCTTCATTTCTTCTGCAGTAAAAAGCTCCTGGCTCTCTGTCTCTCTTTCAAGCCTTGTGCTCATTTGTTTTTGTTACAGGAGCACATAGTGCTATATGCCCCTCGGTCCCTAACACATACATTTCTCCTTTGCCATGAGTAACTCATTTTCCTGTGTGTAGTATTCCTCCGTGTATGTTTTTACTTCAAGGCGGCTGGACTCTAAATGAGCGCGCTCTGCCAGGCTGGATGAATGAGCTCCTTCATTTCACAGGATGTGTGTTTAAGTCCGTAACCAAGAAAGTGCTAGCAAGTGTATATTTGTGTGTTGTGTGTGTGCGTGTGTGTGTTTATGCACGTGTGTGTGCAAATGACTCTTGAGTGGGGGTGAGTGCGTTCGCCCCGCGTCCCCTGCCTGTCTCAGCGCGGCACCACACCGCACATGACATCAATCTGAATGTGGGGGGAAATAGTGATCTCATTACAGGCATCTTGTTACTGATTAAAACCTGCCGCCACAGGCACCAGATCCCTGCGCCCCTTCTCACCTCTCATCACCCCCCTCCCCCCCCCCCCACCCACCCCCGTCATCCTCTTATAATCATCCATCTCTCCATCTCACCCTCCAATTTTCTTCCCCTCTTCTATTACACATTTGTAATTCCCTGCACCAGTGGCCCTCTCGCCATCCAAGGCCTCTTTCCTCCTCCTCCTCCTCCTCCTCACTCAGTGTCTCTTTAACCCTTCTACCTTCACTTCCTCCCTCCCTTGCTCCCGCCGTCATCCCTCCTTCTCCCGTCCTCTCTGCCTTTGCTCCTTTCGCTCTGCCGGCGAGCCCCGGGCCTCCGCTCCGTAGCTCTGTGAATGCAAATAAGGCTCGGCCTTAAGTGGAAACACACGACTGAGTACGACGTTTTCCATGAATATTTCATATGTTCGTAAACACACCCAGAGAGGCCGGGGAGTGCGTGTGCTTGCCGGGTGACTTCCTGTGAGGAGTAACCTCCCTGTTTTGGACTTTTTGTCAGAGCGCACTGCGTTAGGATTGATGTTAGGGCAGCGTGTTATGATGTCACAGGCTGGAGTTAATGATACAAGAACAGTGGGGGGGCCATAGGCCATGTTTCCAGTTGTGCCCAGAGAGAGAGATAGCACCCTGATCTATCTTCATTATCCCCCACTCTGCAGCCTCCCAGACACAATGATCATAAATCTCTGCCTGGAGCACACTTTACTGACACTGAAACACAAACACTACTCACCTCTGACCCCCTCGCTGCTACTGCCTGCACACATACGCAGACGCGCGCACACTCGCATTGAGTACTGCACACATGCACAACCGAAGCCGAAACACACACCATGCTCAAGCTCGGCGTCATAATTTAATAAGGACAGCAGCAAGCCCTGCACGCTGACACACACACACACACACACACACGACTATTTTCACGCACTTGACTACACATCCTGACACTAACTCAAGGTCTCAGTCGGACTCGTGGCAGCTGAGTAACTTGAAATTCACTCCTCACAGTTCTCATCACACTTTGCCGTTTTCTTCACTGTCCATTTCTCCTCTTGTTCCACATTACGCAACTGCTGATTTAGTAGTGCTGTGTAAACACTTAAGGGGTTTCTATTAGTCTTTGTGGCCCCATAAGCAACATATAAATCAAATGTAAACAAGATAAGGATCAGCTGAAGTACTTTCTGCAGTCTGGCTTAGATCTGTGCTTCCTGAATATAAGGTTTCCGCAAAAATGCGACCGTGCCTCTCGCTCCTTATCCATTCATTTGCCCCGATTATGTTCCAGCAAATCCTCATCAAACAGTGTAGGAAAGAGCATTTCAGCGAGCTACCGTGGACCATAAGTCGCCGTAAGGATTGAAAACACGCTTTCTTTAACATGATAGCGCGATGTTAGCCTGGAGATCTCGCTGCCTTGTATCAGGTCAATTTCTGAGGTTTACAACCTTGACGTAATTTTGGCTGAGAAGACCTAGGAGAAAAAGAGAACTTCCACATCCTGCATTGGATGGAATTTCTGCTGTAGATTGAGATGTTTAAATTGTTTATTTAGAAAATTCTTGCTGCAGTTGATTGGCTCAGTAGACTTTGGTGCACTTTGGTGGGAAACAGCACAGACCCTGACCTATATGTGCGTTTTCTTTTAAAAGATCTCTGTTCTGCTGAGGAGGTACAAGTGCCCGTTGAGGTGCCAGTTGAGGTGTGTCTCCTCCTCTCCGTCCTGAGGTCTGACAGGCTCCACATAACCAAACAACTTGAGAAACATTACATTCAGAAAAACAGGGCACACACCCAGAACCACAAACACATAAACACAGATCTGAAACATATGATCTCATATGGAGTGAGGGGCACGTTCAGGGGCACACCCAAACCCGTCGCTGCTGCTGCTGTGGCTGCGGCTGCACAGCTCTGCCATCTCACACAGGACGTCTCCACAGCTCTGTGCCAGTTTCAGTGCGAGTTTCAATTGAGAAACTGTCAGGTTTTTAAAATGATCTTAAGTTAAGGAAAGACGATATTTCAAACTGCATAATAATTGGCAGGATGTTGACATATGGTTTATATCCCCAGAAATGCAAGCGCCAAATTCTGCTTCTCATTTATCCTAAGTAAGGGCTGAATGTTTTAGATGTTCGTCAGTTGTTGTTGTGTCCAACACATTAATTAGTTTCAAACGGGCCCTCGTATGTGTTGTCGCGAATGTTGAGTCTCATCAGTAATCGCGGCGTGACTAATGGCAATGCTAGCTGTGATTTATTGCCAGTGTCTGTGGGAAAATTGTCACAGAAACATTGCAAGCAGTAAAACATGGAGCCAAACACAAACATGAGTTCGACAAAAACCGCACCTACAGTACAATGACTGTGGAGCAGACATTTGGCGCTAAAGTCCACTATGTTTATTCCCTTTCAATCGATCGCACCAGGAATAAATGGATCGATGAAATCGCTTCTCTTGTTCTCGGAGGAAGAACCCAGTGCACTTGTTTTTGTTCAATCTTCGCACATCCGGATATTCACAACAGTTTATAGATAAACCAACTCTTTAACCCAAAAAGATGGAGGAGGGAAAGCTAAATCGCCCGAGAGGCAAAGAATGGAGAGAGAATTAAAAACAGAAACTTAAGCTCTCCGGGTCCTTTTTTCCCCTCGGGGCATTTTGTGGTGTGTGAAAAAATGCGTTGTGTATTTGTAGTGTTGAGTCACGTGACAAAGGAAAGGCTTTATGAATCAGAAGGTATAATTATTTCTCAGCGAGTGAGTGTGTGTGCGTGTGTCTATGTTGAGTGAAAGAGTGATTTTAAGAGGTAGAGACTGGGAGAGGGGAGGAGGAGAGTGAGAGAGAGAGAGAGAGGGAGAGAGAGAGAGAGAGAGGCTCATTGCTGCTCTGTCGTTTCTGTCAGAAGGACTCTGATGAACATACACGCAACTTTCCTGCTTCTCCTTGGCGAGCGCCGCTCATCAGACCGCTCGAGTACTCGATCCGTCTGTCCGTCGCGTCAACACGAGAGCCGGTGAGTCATTTAAACTGACAAAGTTTACAATCCGCAACTTTAGCCATTGTTTATCTTCCTTTATTCACAGAACGGGAGAAAGAAAGAGAGAGAGAGGGGGGAGAGAGAGAGAGAGAGAGAGAGAGACGGGGCTTTTTGGGAGCAGGTCGACAGTTTTAATTGAAGACAGAGTGTGTGAGGCAGCTGAGAGGCTTTGAGGCAACTATTCATTGTTTTCCTGAAATCTGACCAGTTTCGTGTGTCTGTGTGTGTGTGTGCGTGTGTGTGTGTGTGTGCGTAAACAGTAAAAGCACACATGTTTGCATGCAGTGTTTTACTATGTTTTTCTTCTCTGTGCTGATTAAATGGAACACAGAGGTTACATTAAAAACATAGTGGAACAAGTGTGTGTGTGTGTGTGTGTGTTCGCATATGCCTGTAATCGCATACTGTATGTGCTCATTAATGAGTGTTTCGAGTGTCACCCAGTACCTGTGGAGTACTATATTATTATCATTTGTCTGTGTGTGTGTGTGTTTGGGTGTGTGTGTGTGTGTGTGTGTGCGGCAGGCTTACATTCATTTGAGATGTGTATGTATACGCATTCGCCAGAGGCGTCGCCAGTCTTTAACCTGTCCTTTTTTTTTTCTTTTTTTCTTTTTGTTAACCAGCCCATGAACATTTGTACTGGAGGAGCATTGTGTTCCACATTTTAAATAGCAGACTCTAATTCCTGTGGAGCGAGGCGTGTCTGCAGCTCTGGTCCTAGTTTATATGAATGTTTACTCATTGTGTTCCCATAGTTAACAGCATGCCATGAAACATTATTTATTGACGTTGGCGTATGCGCTAGGTTAACAGGTTCCACTTGTTAACAGCTGTGTGTAACACGTCGCATTTGGTGCTGTGTGATTTGGATGTTAGATAAAGATCAAGCAGCTAATGTCAGAGTGTAGTTTGGTTTATTGCTCCAGCGGTTGATGGTCAGTAGGTGAAGACGCAGCATCTGGACTGTCATGTCTTTGCACCTGCTGTCCATTGCTTATCCCCCCTGGTGGACCTGACGTCAGTGTGAGGCGCAGTTTCAGCAAATTATTTAAAGAATAAAAACACCCACACAGCCGAGTGAGGGACCCCCCCTTATAGGTCAGTGATATCTGTGCGGCCTCTCAGGTGCTCCATCAGTTTGACACCACGTTGGTGTCTTTGAGGACAGGTCGTCCATACGGAGAAGTTTTCCCTTGTTTTCAGTCACAGCATTCTGCTTGTCTTTAGTGACAGTTTGGAATCAATTATTATTTTTTTCCCCCCCTTGCTGTTATATGCTCCAGATGTGTATGCATCATTACTCACGATCCCTGTACTTGTGCTTAAGGAGTGTGTTGTTCTCGCAGCCTCGTCGGCCTCACGGAAAACATTTTCCCTTTCTTTGTTGTCGTAAATATTTAGACGCCATGCAACAGTGCAGCCTCAAAATTCTTCAGTCGGTGTCCACGTGCTCTCAATCAGCGCAGATCAGAAATCACACGCTGGGAAACGCACTTCATGCACTGTGGAACAAAAGCATGAAAAGCTATATCTCGCTCGGCTTAAAAGAGTGCGCTGTTGCTCAGCTACGCAGTACGTGCCTTAAAAATCTGGTATGTCTGCTGTTGATCACAAGGTTATTTGTCAGCAGAACGTCAACACATGTCGTAAAAGTTGTAGGAAATGACAAAACACAATGATGAATGCAGAATGTGCTCGTTTCAGGTGAAACCACTGAAACAACAGCTCGCCCATGAAAGCCTCAGTATTGCAAAATCGCCGCGACATGACTTTGAGCAGTAAATCTAGGGAGTTGTTGATACCTGTCTGTTTCTGGAATTTCTATAGCAATTAAGGCCAAGTGGAGGGGAGGAGTTAGACAGGTGGTTTTAGGGGAATCGCGGGGCTCTCTGAAACCACACTATAATTAACAGGGAAACTATCTGCACACCATTTCCTAACTCTATTTTTGCAGGTGTGCTGCTCTGATTGGGAGGCTTTATGTTTTCAGCCTGCCTCTAAGCCCTCGTTAAAAGCTTTTGGCTCAAAGTTAAACTTTTGTGACTGTGTTGTCTTGCATGCGCTGCTTGCGTATGTGTGTTTGGGCCTGCTCCTGTCTAAGGGTTGCTTTGACTCCTGAGGCTAAAAGTGGTGATGGTGGTGAAAACCCTCCATTAGGTGCCTCTTTATTCACAGAGAGCGTTTTCTTTGTGAGCTCTCTGAGTTGAGAAGGAGAAAAGCGTCCGTGGTTTGGTAGTACTAGCAGAACTTTTATGTTGTTGTTTTTATTTTTTTTACTATCTGTCTTTGTTTATTTCTTGATATTTCTTGCTGTAATGTCTTTGCCTTTTCCTGTCATGGCCTGTTTTCCTTTTCTGTTGGACCCCGCTGCTGGAGTCTCCAACAACCGTACCACATCATGGAAACGGCGAGCTGTCAGGATGACTTCATCATGTCACAAAGTGTTTTATGTCTCAGTGCGAGCTCTCACTCTTTCCACGATTCTCTCCACCGCTGCAAGTCAACACAGCTCCTCATGTGACATTGTGCGTTAATAGAGGCAACAAAACAAAAAAACAAAACAACGATTAAAGATTGTACAAAGACCACTCCCAAGAGGCACTCCTGAAAAACAATATGTCTTTTAAGTGACAAATGATTACACAAAGGTGCTACATTTCATTGTCGCTGTAAGCAAATGCGTGTTTTGTGTGCCAAGAGCAGGCAGATGTCAAACGAGTCTGAGGCGATGGTATGCAGATCTGTTTGGAGACACTGGCCTGTCTGTCATTAAATGTCTCTCTCAGAGCCATTAGCCAAGCACTTGTTGAAAGACTGGGGGCTGTCAGCTTTGCGTCAGATAATAGTGCTGAGGATATTGTTTCCACAGCCAAAATACTGTTGACGCCAGCAACAGGATCAGATGACACTCTCATGATACTTTTTCAATACGAACGTTTTATTTTATTTTGGTAGGCTGTAAACAGGCTTCTGGTCTGATCTGCTCTGTGGGGGCATATTTAGTGATGATGATGATGACACTAAACATTCAATTTGCTCCAAGCGGTTGGAAAAGCCAGTCTGTCAACTCAGATGAGGCACACGGACTATAAAGCAGTGTAACTGCTGCGGCAGCATGACTTCATTCACGACCCCAAAACCTAAACTTTCTTTTCACTTTAAACTTTAGACAAAACATATTTTTAAAAATGGAAAAAGGAGGAGAGGGCCCAGATGCATCTTACAGTAATTTCCTTTAGAGTGAAAGTTTTGACTTGCAGGCTTCAGCCAACACCTGAGGACTCACCCCGCCTTAGAAAAGCGAAACAGAAAGATGTCCCTGAAAGACGTCCCTCTGTGCCCAGACTCCAAAATAAAAGTCGACTTCAGAGGCGAACGTCCACAAAGACAAACGCACAATTATAACTCGACTAGAACATGACACAGTTACTGTAAATTCTCTTGTGTTTTCTTTTACTGGAATTAGAAACGCGCTCCGGTAAACTAACTGTGGCGCACAGGATCCCGCTCGTACGCGCCGAGTAATCACCTGTGGTTTTCTTGTGCTGACTCAAAAAGCCGCCGCTGCCGTTTCTTGGTGGTGTGGTGCAGAGCTTCCTGTGATGCCTTGATTTGTTTGTTGTGTTTGACTACAGTACTTAATGCCCGAGGGCCCTCGCTCCGTCACAACGGTTAAGGCACAATTGTTGTTTTGCTCACAGAGGATTTGATACCCTTTGTTTGACAGACATTCAATCTGTGGGAACCGTTCTTTTTTTTCTTTCTTTCTTTCTTTTTTTCTAACTCTTCCTCGTTTCTCCGCTTTTCTCTGTCTTTTTGTTGAAATCCAAACTGCCCGGGCGAAACAAGGAAATCTCAGTCTGCCGGAGAGCGTGCCTCGACTCGTCGCGCCGTCTCCGAGTTGTTGACTTGATTGATTTCATTTGATTTGCTACACGACAACTTGTCCTGATAAAAATCAATAGATTATCTCAAGTGTAACCAATGCGTCTGCTCTGACATGATGAACTACTGTGAGGTTTAACGCTCCACTATTTACAGAAACAACCAAAGTAAATTTGAACTGCCACAGCGCACCTCCTAGGCAATGATGGAAAGTCCCGGCAGCCGTAGCTGGCCCTGTTGCTCCTCGCCTGCCTGGCCGCCTGCTGCCTCCTGTGTGCCCCCCAGGCTCAAGGGAAGTGGGGAGGCCCTCCATGCCCATTTGGCCTGGGCTAGCAGGGGATGAGGTCACTCCAAATTCCCCTTATCCCCTTATAGCCCCAGACGGGCTGGCGAAGCGAGCCTACCACAGGGCCCAACATAAAACATAAATGGCTCTGTAAAAAAGCTGCTGTGCTGATGTGACTCATTAAAAAACGCTGGCGCCAACTCTTTTATTAATTCATTATTGTCTTTGGGCAGCGTAAAGTTACTCGGTTTTATTTGAAAAGGATGTATTTCCTCCTTGTATACTTTTGTTTTAGTTTTGTCTTTGGTTTTATGCCGTGTTTGGACGTAGCAGCACCATTGTTTACATGCTCTGATTGGTCCAGCGTATTTTAAATGCCATTTCATGTATCGTTTAAAAAAACAAAACAAATAAGGAGAAACGGTAAAAAATAGTTGGAGAAAAAAAAGTATGTTTAGGGGGAATATGCTGTCGTTTCCTCCCGTGGGATTATAAAAGCTACACGTTCACAGTCTCACTCTCTGAGTCCGATTTCTGTCTTTACTCACACTTCTTCATTTTTCATTTCTCCTCTCCCCCAGCAGTCGCAGACAGATTGAGCTGCCTTTATGGGGTCTGGTTTGAGTTCATGAGGCAGATACCCAAACGGGCGAAATGCTGGCCAAGTACATACTCATAATACACACACACACACACACACACATTATGAGTGTGTGTATTGCTGGCAGTTTTGTTTTTCCATTCTGTACTTCTCCCATTAGTCCCACTGTGAAATCTGTAGTGATGTTTTTGTGCGTTAGCTGAACTTCTACTCGGGGTCATGGTACTAGTTGTATAAGCAGGAGAAGATGAGGTGTGCATCAGGGTGGGTGTGTGTGTGTGTGAGGGGTGGGGGTGGGGGGGTGGTGGTATAATGACATGATTAAAGAGTGGAGATGTTGGCTGGGTCAGAAAAGGGAAAGACAATGGAAAGGTGGTGTAAAGATGAGGAGAAGGCTGAAGAAAAGGCGAACGGGGAAGACAAAAGAGGGAAAGAAAAAGCAAGATGGCAGTATGGCTGTGTTGGCAGGATGGGGGTGGGTGCCTATCGGCGGCTGCTCCTTCCTGAAACGTGGCCACCCGAGCCTGCCTGGGCCCTGGATGCACATGTGGAACAGTTTACTGTAATGGAACTCTAAATTAGTGGTGGTTTGAAGCTGCCTGCAGCAGTAGGGTGTAATTAACTGGCTCTGTTGAAAGAGAAAGAGCCAGAGAGAGAGAGAGAGAGAGAGAGAGAGAGAGGCGGGGAGGGAGCATGAGCCCTGGAAAAGGCACGGGGTGAGGTGTGTGTGTGTGTGTGTGTGTGTGTGTGTAAGAGCGAGAGATGGACCGGGTGCTCTCACACATGTGTGGAGTGTTTTTTTTTTTTCATAGCCTGATTGCATGTGTATGTTTCAGGCTGTGTGGTGCATATGACTGCACTTTGGAAAGCTCTGCTTCTTTTTCCCGGGAACGGCGCCACCGCTTAGTGCCCCCCAGTGCCCGGACCCCGTCACTGTTTCTCTGTGCTTTTTCACTCGGTTCAGCAGTTCACTGATTCGGCCTTAGACACCCCCCAACACACACACACAAACAAAAAAAAAATCACACACCCCCCCTCACCATTTCTTTGTTTATACCAAATTCATTACCAAGACATTTTCCCCCTGTCTTTTCTCCCAGATTCACAAGCCACAGCAGCTCGGAAATTCCTTGGCTCTGCTCTTTTTCAAAAGCCACATTCAAAAAAAAAACAAGCTGATCACACCACCCACTCGAGAAATCACGCTAGGGAAGTGAAACGCAAAATGAAAACACACACACACACACACACAAAAAGAGAGAGAAAAAAAAGAAAATGGGAGGCTTCACGAGGATTTTTCCCACCTCTTGTGTTAACAGTCAACAGTGAGGCATAGCTGCCGCCTTGTCCGCACTTTAGCCCGACTTGTCTTTGCCTACTGTGCGGAGTCAAAGTGACGAGCGGTCCGCGGGGGGGGGATAGAGCAAAATGACTCTGTGGGATGGGAGTCTGACCTCAGGAGAAGATAGTTGGAAGTGACAGCAGCAGTTAGCAATCAGTGGATCTCATTTTCCCGATCCCCTACCCCCGTCAACCCCCCCCACCCCCCTCATACTCTGGACCCCGTGTCTGGGCCTCTGGTCCTGGGGGAAAGAGGCAGAGAGGCAGGCTGCTGTGCTAGGCTGGCAGCAGGAACAGAGGAGCTCTTTATAGTGGAGTTCTGGTGATTTAAATCATATGGCATAGCCTGGAATCACTGTAGAAGTCTGGAAGCTCTTCAGAACTGCAGGAACAAGAGCTCTCTCTCTTTTTACTCGCTCTCTCCCCCCCCCCTCCCTCCTTCCCTCGCGCTCTTCCCTGTTATAACTTTTTCCAAACTTCTTTCTTATTTTCTTTTCCCCCTCACCCAGTCCCAGTTTTTCTGGCTTTTCCTCTCACAGCTCACTCATTCTTCTTCCTCCCTCACGTTTATCTCTGTCTGTTTTGGTTCTCGCCGTCTTCCTCGCTCCCTTCTTCCTTTTCTTTCTCTAATACCTGATGGGACGAAGTTTGCACATCCCCTCCCCTACGTTGCAATTGTGGATAAAATACGCTCTGTCCCAGGATATAGATGGAGTCAGAGTTGATGTTTGTGGAATCTGTAGAGATTCTCAGCACAAAGCGTCTATTTTATTCATGTTAGGGCCGATCAAAAACACTTAACCTCATGATTTATGTGGTGGATCTCTGAGTGGAAAATAACACATCTGCCCTCTCTTCCTCAGAGAAGTCAACTGATGACTCTTCTAAAGTGGAATACGACCTTCCCTCGCCGAGCCTGACGTCCCATCCACGCTCATCCATACTCCACAACCCACGAGTCTTCGAAAAGGTTGCGGATTGTTCTACTGGGATATTAAAAGTGGTCTTCCCCGTGGCCTGCTGCAGACGCCTGGGTGATCTGTCGCCATGGCCACCAACAGGGAACAGCAGGTGGGTCACATGACGGGCTTCCCACCTGCTGTCTACCCCTTCGCTTTCAACTCCATGAGAAGCCACTCCCCCTTTGACCTGCTGGCCAACAGCAGCCTGTTTGGAAGATTTGGTGCTGACCTGCCCAAAGAGATGGCCGCACTCTGTGAGTAATTTTCACCACCGTTTGCCTTTTCCTGCCCCTCAAGTGTCGTTTTGCATTTCCAGACAAACGGCGTACATATGGCACATACCTTCATTTTAGTCAAGTTACATTAAACAGTTTGGGCTTTCACTGGAAAGAGGAGAATACAGCTATTTAAATTACACTTCATTATGTGTAATTTTGTGGAAATGGAAAACGGTGGGTCTGTTTGTGATATAGGATGAGTGGTAAAAAAAAAAAAAAAAACTCCAGAGAAACCATGAAGAAAAAGCCCACTTTCATCAATACAATGATTACTCCACTGCTGTGGTTTCCTTATAGACGCTCGTAGATGGTGTGGTTATGACCACAAACTCTGGCTCCGGCTGCACTGTCTGTGTGTGTCTGTGTGTGTGTGTACTTCTCACAGCTTGTGTGATGCAGACAGTCCACAAGTCTGCAATTAAAGACAAAACAGCATTCTTCAGTCTTTTAGTGTGCAGTGATGAGAGCGTCAACAATTATATGAAAATGTGCAAAATTACAATTTTCTGTTTATTTCCTAAAATGCTAATTTCAAATTTTTGTGGGGGGGTATGGAGGTGGGGGTGGAGGGTAAAGGTGACCTGAAGGCTGAATTCAAACAAGCAATCCACTGTACTGGTAGTTGTCTGTACTTCACTTGTTGTTTTTCAACTCGGCCACAAGGGGCACTGTTGTATTCTGAAGTGTAGCATAGGGATGATGTATGGAGCACAAAGAGGAGATTGTTGATGCTCCTGTGTGCGTGTGTGTTTTTCCATAATGGAAAAACGAGGCAGATTTCGACGAGCGCTGGACGACTCATTTACTCATTAATAGTGGAAGACACCTGTTTGTTTTAGAGATGCTGTTTTTTTTGTTTGTTTTTTTTTTAAATCATCTCTGGGAATCTGGCTCAGGAAGTGAAGCTGCATAATCCGCAGGCGAGGATGTTAGTGTGAGAGAACTTTTGTTTCGGTTAGGGCAAGAGGCAAAGGTAAGCAGGGGAAACCTTATCTGGCTGCAGCGCTGAGGGGTCGGCAGGTGGTGGTGGGGGGTGGTGGGGGGTGGAGGGAATATAATGGGTGTGGGTGACAACAGCTGAGTGCAGAGCCTGAGAGCCCCCCCCCCCCCCAAAAAAAAAAACCCCACCACCACCACAGCATGCCTGAGCACCTCTTTAGCCTTTCAGCTGTCAATCACTACCTCAACCCCCCACCCCCACCCCAACACCAGGTCTTCCCACCCCCACCCCCTCTTTTTTTTTGCTGCCCACCTAATCCTAAAGGTATTTTCACAGAACCACAGTAAGAGTGTGTGTGTGGGTGTGTGTGTGTGTGTGTGTGAGAGAGAGAGAGAGAGCACCTGGGGGTAATGTCCTAGTGTGGTGGAATCCAAGAACACACCCTGCTAGGAAAACACAAAGTTTACACACATGCAAACACACCACCAGAGACACTCTTCCCACTCTCTCTCACACTCTCTCCTGCTCTCTCTGTCTCACACACATACACACACACACACACACATACACACACACACGTTCACTGGAAAACTAGAAACATGCTCCTGACGCACAGCGAAGTCCCAGTGCACTGACAGATGGATTCTTTTTTGGTTTCCACACTGGCACGAGTTAAAACAAACCCCTAGTATCAAAGCATAAACAGACACAGGCAACCACATGCACTGGGACCTCATACGTGACTGCTTGTACTGACACATCCACTCCAGGGGTGGTGTCGCTCATGGTGGTAAAAGACAAGTACTTTTTTTGAAGGGAATGAGATTTTCGCTGGTTCCAGTTGTTCATATTAATGCCAGTTTGACTGTTTCAGCACCAGACGTGACTAAAACTCACCATTCTTTGTGTTCAAGCCTGGATGGAAACTTCTCAGCTGTTGGTTTTGCCTCTTAAAACATCCTGTTGGTGTGTCCCCTGACAAGGAATGTTACAAGTCCTTTTTACTGACAGCAGTCTCATTCCCCACTCTCTTAAATGTTCGCGGGAAAGACAAAAGGCCTTGGTTTAGACATTCCCCAGGCCCTGTTTTTCTTCTTCTACTTCTTCTCTTAACAGGCCTGCTCATTGTTGTCAGGGCTGTCTGTAGGCCAGACTGAGAAAATACCTTCCACATAAAGGGAGCAGCACTGTGGATTCTTGTGTGTGTGTGTGTGTGTGCACAGTAAATAGATTCTTGTTCATGCTTAGCTTGTTTGTAATTGTTGTAACGTAGGTAGCCCGGGTGACGCCCACCTTTTGTTGGGTGTGCACGCTGTGCCGACAGATTGGCGCACCTATTGCGGCGTCGCTCTGTTTTGCCACCAGCGTGTCTTTGGAAATACCTGTTTTGCACAGAGGTGGGAAGAGACAGCGGCGGGCGGGAGGGATGGCGTAGGCGGACTGTGTTTGCACATGTAGACATATAGTCGGCTTTTCACCATTCGTAGTCTATAGGAAGGAAGCGGAAACCTCAGTGCTTCACCTTTACATTATGACTGAATAAGGTGTGGTGCAGGACTCTCACCCTTTACGCCCGTATCTTTATAAAGGTGCAGCGGTGCTTGTTCATCCATGAGAGGGTCTGATTGACTCTCTGTGCGGTGTGTGGCGGAGGCCGTTATCAGCTGATCCCTGTCATTATGGGAGTCCTTCAAACAAACAGTTGGAAGCCCATTAAGGCCACTTACAGCGTGATAACATCGCCACTGAGCCCTGAAACACCTCTCTGAGCTTTCACCAATCAGGGCCGGAGCCCTGGCCCCAAACCCAGCCACAGGGATGTTTTGAAAAGCCAGTAGGTCATTTCCTCCAGCCCACGCGGCTCGACACAAAGTCTGAAGTCATTCGCTGCACTCGGACTTTTCCGCTCAAGACCGCCGTTTTTGAGCTTTAAGTTGAGCGTCGTAAACATGGCGCTCGTGAGAGGCTCAGCTGTGGGAGGCTGAGCTGCGTCGGAGTGGGATGAAATTAAAAGCATTGTATTAATAGAATGGAATGAATAGCATGTTGAAACTTGTGAAAAAGCTGCCAGAGGCTGCTCTTTTGTGCCTCTGGTGGAGACGAGGGGAACAGTTGTTTGTGCAAAGTATGTGTTTTGGGAATAGATTTATGTGCCACTCACGCACACACACACACACACATGCACAAACATCAGCACACTGGCTGCAAAGCATACATCCATGCATCCATGTGTGTGCACAGTCACACCCCGTCTTCACACACAAACCATTAAGTAGGAGAGGCTGTGAAAAGCACCAAAATGTCCCCGCAGGAAAAAAAAATATCTTCATGCAGAGTGATATAATTAAAAACACTCATTGCACTCTTAAACACGCACACACACACACACACACACGCACACACACACACACACATAAGGAGGTCATGTTGGCTTTGCGAGCTTGGGGAGTTGCGTAAAGGAGCCATTTTGGTGGGAAATGTGGTATGAGTGCGAATGTCAAAGTGAAACTTTAAATGGAGGAGAGGGACAGGGGGGAAAAGATGTCGACGGGGAGTGAAGCCTCCTGCACTTGAGGGGAAGCAGAGCACAAACAGCACATTGTAGCGCCTCATTTATTTTCATAAAGGTTGAAGTGCTGGGTTTCGGCCCGTCCTGGTGCTGGACGCAGGGTTGAAGGTATGTGGTTTGTCTGGGCGCGTATATGCGTGCTCATGTGGGTATAGTGTATATTTGGGTGGTAGATGAAAGAGAAAGTGAACTTTGTATGGATATGAAAATGATGAGCTCAGCCCCCCTCACGTCCTTCTCCTCACCAGGATGGACGCTATAGACGCTGAAAAAGATTCGTCTTTTGTCTTTCACTGTTTGCTCGTTGGCAAACTGTGGTGTTTCCACCCGTTAGGGACAATGTGAGGCCCTGTGACACCTGAGTGTTCATACAACTGTTTGCTTTGGAGAGAAAAAGCCTGATCCAGCTCTGGACCCTGCCAGTCTTCGATGGCATTCACTGATCTCTGTTTAGATTCATGGAATGTGCAGAAGAAATGGGTTAGACCCTAGAGTGTATCAGGGGAAAAAAAGGCGAAAGAATGGGACTTTAATTATTTTTTATCTTATATATGATTTTGCTAGATAACAATTAACGGGTATTACAGACTCATCCCGACACAAACCCTGATCCCCTTTGAAAACCTCTGGATCAGTTCCATTTCAAGCTATGAAAGATAGTACGGCATCCAAAACACCCAGCGTTGTCAGTGTCGTTGTTGATTAAGGCATTCACTGAGTTCACCAGAGGGGGGGAAAAAAACACTGTTATAGAGCCATCTGCTTTCTGGCGCTTCTGCCCCAGTGACCATGTTCAACATGGCAGAGTAGCAGTGCCAGGACCGGAGCATTTTTGTGTTTGCGTATGTGTGATGACAGCATGTGTGGCGCTGTTTGGCCACGTCCTTGATCCATCAATGAGACTGGCGCCTCCTCTGCTTTAATAAACAGCTCTGCGTGGACCGACATCCCTGCTTTCATCTCCCAAGGCAACCACAACCCTTAAGATGACAGCAGCTCGACCCCTTTTTGGAAATCGATTCCTCTCACGTTGTTGTTTTTTTTTTCTTTTTTTCAACCAGCGCTGGATATGATTCAGTACAAGGAGGGGGAAATGGACAGTAAAGCCCACTTTTTGTTTTCCCAGACAGTCTAACCACCCATTGACGAAGTTTTTAGAAGTGATAATGAGTAGAATATCTGCCCCTCTGATGACATCCATCGAAACCCCGTCGGCTTATTTTGCTCCTGAGTTCCCTTTCTCTCTTCTTCCACTAGTTTTCTCTCAGCCTCTACCTTGGCTTCCCTTTTGTTATCCTTCTCTGCAGGTCGGTGCCAATTCGCCGTAAGTGCTGGAAACTTGCAGAAACTTTGCGTTTTTGTGTATCGGCGTGCATGCATGCTTGCGTGTGGCTGCATGTGTGGAAAGTCTGGAAAGGTTGCCGGTAAGGGAGAGGCCACTGAGTGTAATACAGCTCTGACATGATGACAGATGAAGATAAAGAGGCTACTATTAAAAAGGGGAGCCGTCCATTTTAAGACTGGGCCTTTGTGGGCACGTGCGAGACCAAGTGCGCGCTATGGCGAGGAAGGAGGGATAGGCCCTCAGAAAGCGTGGGAGGGCACACAGGCACATGATGAACCTATGGGAACGAGATGGGGGGGGGGTTCTTATTTTTGGACGAACAACTAAGAGATTTGTCCGTTTTTTTTTTTTTTGGTCCCCCCACGCAAAACAAGGAAAGCAAAATTTCACGACAGTGCAGTCGGAGGGAGAGCAAAAGACAAGAGTGTGAAAGAGACTTTGTTGAAAGATGACCAAGAATGATAGCGCTCTGAAAAGTAGCTTTGTTAGGCCTCTGGTGGGAGCAGCGTGTGAACGGAGGCGAACATGGCCACGCTGTACACACACACACACACACACACACACACACACACACACACACACACATGTATATATATTACATGTCTCGTAATACATAGAGAGGTGAACATGTGTAAAACCCACAGCTGGTGGAGCAGTTGATGGATGTGATATGTGATGAGAAACATTACAACATGCCATCATTTAAAATAATGACAGTAACTTTTTCCCTGTTTTAAAAAAAACTTCAATAGGATAAATAAATAGGACAGCGATTGAGCAGCTTTATTCTTTAATCTAAAAAAAGTCTGGTGTGTGTATAGGTGCGCATTTGTGCGTGTGTGTGTGTATATGTGTGTAACCTGAGTCTGGATGTAGTGGGCGGCCGCTGTAGACTGCTGTTTAGTATCTCTATCATCACCGGCAATCTGTTTCAGCATGTCCACACACTGCACACATGCTCACATCAGCAATGGAGACGCTCGACATTCCTTTCCAACTCACCATGCTGCGTGTAGTGCAAAGGCATTTAAAAACAAGCCAGCTTTATTGCCTTACACACCAGTGTGTTGTTGACTGCTTGCCCGGAACCTGAATGACTGTATACAGAGGAAGTGGCAACAATGTGGAGTTTACGTCTTATCTGTAATTGGCATCAGAGTGTCAGACAGTAGTAAAGCCTGATTTTCCTGGGCTCCGACCCATGTGGGGTTATAAGACGGGGAGCAGCTGTCCAAGCCTCCCCGCCGTCCGTATAGATAAATAGGTGAAACATCGCGGACATAAAGTCCCGCCACAGTGGGACGTTCTAAAACGTTTTCAACATGTGTTAAAAATGTATTCTAATCAGTGCAGTTAAAAGTGATTTACCGCGGCAGTCGTGCAAAATGACCAGCGAGTTGGCAGCCAGTGAAAATGAAACATTTCCAAAACCAGAAACAAAAGCAGAGGACTTTGTCAACTAAAACAAATCATGCAGTCGGAGGTGGGGGGGGGGGGTAAAGCGGCCATGGGGGGGGGGGGGGGGGGGGGGGGGGGGGGGTAAAGCGGCCATAGGGAACTTGATGAAATGGGGAGAGTATTTGCAGAAACAGAGGGGCAGAAAAAAACAGATACTTATGAGCCAGAGAATGAGGGAGAAGGAAGGAGGGCAGAATGAGTTTGGGGGGGAAAGTTAGTGGCCCAGTGGGGGTTTCTTCTAGAGTTCAACCTCTCTGGCTGGGGAAGGAAGGGGAGGAGGGACCGGCCTGGGTCAGCAGAAGTATGGAGTATGTGTAGATTAGATGTCTAAACTCACTCGACAAAGCCTCTGAAGTGCTGGAAGGCTCAGCTCCCAATGCTGCGTGCCAATAAATGGAGAACCTGGGGTTAGCGGTCTGAATTATAGTCTCAAACACGGCGAGATGAAACGCCAGAACCAGGAGAGAGTCAGATCACCTCCATAAATCTCCCAAAACAAAAGAGGTTCAAGTGTGAGCGCATGATATTATAAATCGGTTAGCGTTGCTGGCATTTAGCGCTGCTGTTACACGGCCGGCTTTGAGTTTCTAAGATGCTGTATGAAACTAGAGAGAGAGAGAAAAAAAAGAAAAGGGAGGAAGGAGACGGAGACGAGTGTCAGAAGAGTTCTTGAGCATCATAAAAACCTAACAGTGATGATTTAATCCGAAATGCATCCAGATGGGGACAAATGTAAAAATGACTCTGCGAATGGGTGGAGGGGGGGGGGGGCGAAAGAGAAAAAGAACAGACTGTCAGTGGGAGCGACTTTCATAGATAACCGTCTGTCATTCAGGCTCATGGTCGTAGTTCCTCCATCATCAGGCTGCTTCTTCTGTATGAAGAAACGCCAAAGATGTGTTGATGGCGTCTGACGCAACAGAATGAGCAGTTAAATGTGTGTGTGTGTGTGTGTGTGTGTGTCAGTATGTGTAAGAAAATAAACACGTGGATTGAACTGGAGGAACAGAACGGGTTGTCGGTCAATAAACATTTCGATCAACATCATGCAGAACGGCCCCAAATGTCAACGCATGGTTTCTTTCATAGGACAGGAAAAAGACTGAAGTGTTAGACAGATGAGGAGGGGTGGGGGTGTGTGGGGTGGGGGGGAGGGGGGTTACTGTGTGTTTATGGAGAGCATAGCCAGCAGCACAGATTGACAGGAAGTGGTGTCTTTTTTGCCTGCTGGGCTGTACCACTTGTCCTGGTCTGACAGGGGGAGATGAATGTGCGGGGGCCACAGACTAGAGCCATTCTATTACCATATATCTCCCCCTGTATCAGGCTGTTTGCTTTAGCTCAGCCAGAGTCTATCAGTCTGCTGAGCAACAGTTAGCGCGAGTGACAGGCCGTCTCCATTGACCACAGACCACCTATTGATTCCCATTGATTTAACATCACTGTAACCGAGCTGCCGCGTTTTAAATGAAATTGTTTTTAGCAATGCACTCAAGGTGGGGGCCAAAATTTGATGCCAGGGGTTTTGCCGTCTTTATTTATTTATTTATTTATTTATTTATTTATTGACACGCTTGTGCAGCCTGGCGGCGGTCTGCATCGCCGCACGTCCCCGTGCGCGTCTCCTTACTGTGTGTTTATGGAGAGCATAGCCAGCAGCACAGATTGACAGGAAGTGGTGTCTTTTTTGCCTGCTGGGCTGTACCACTTGTCCTGGTCTGACAGGGGGAGATGAATGTGCGGGGGCCACAGACTAGAGCCATTCTATTACCATATATCTCCCCCTGTATCAGGCTGTTTGCTTTAGCTCAGCCAGAGTCTATCAGTCTGCTGAGCAACAGTTAGCGCGAGTGACAGGCCGTCTCCATTGACCACAGACCACCTATTGATTCCCATTGATTTAACATCACTGTAACCGAGCTGCCGCGTTTTAAATGAAATTGTTTTTAGCAATGCACTCAAGGTGGGGGCCAAAATTTGATGCCAGGGGTTTTGCCGTCTTTATTTATTTATTTATTTATTTATTGACACGCTTGTGCAGCCTGGCGGCGGTCTGCATCGCCGCACGTCCCTGTGCGCGTCTCCACAGCGGCCGCACCGCAGATAAATCACAAACGAGGTCAAGTGAACCTGTGAGGAGTGTGTCCAGCACATGGTGTGTTTGTATATTGGGGGTATTTGTCTGTGTAAATGCACTGCGGGGATTGAGCAAGGCAGCGGCTCATTCATCACTGCTCAGGCACTTCCAGAGGGAAGAACTGCCCATCCTCTGCTCACTCACACAGACAGAGGAGGAGAGGGGAGGGGGGGGAGGGGAGGGGAGGGGAGGGATTTATCCTGGCATCTGGTTTCTGGGTTCAACCACAGCACAATGTTCTTTCTCTCCCTCCGTCTCTGGCTCTCTTCCTCTCTCACACACACACACACACAACCGGGCCAGTGGCTGGACTTTAATATGGTTATGATTAGAGACGGGGGCTCGAGGAAGGGAGGGGAGGGGAGAGGGCGGGGGAGGGGGGGTCATTTTCACTGCAGGGGAATTGGGGGAGGTGCGACGCAAAGACAGACAGAGACAGGGACAAGGTCTGAATGGGACACGGTGGGAGGGGGGGCTGTGTTTGTTTGTTGTGTGTTTGTGTACCAAAAAAAAAAACCCCAACAAAAAAACAAAGACAAATGAGAATAAAGTTTTGTTTTAGTGCTGATCGCCCCCCTCCTCCTCCTGTGTTCCCCTATCCCTCCCTCTCAGGCATTCTCTCTCTCTCTCTCTCTCTCTCTCTCCCTCTCTCTCTCTCTCCACCCCCTCTCGCAGCGTCATGCCGAGGCAGTTGGTTCGCTCCGCCGTGTCTGGGGCTCAGCAAGAGCTGTGAGAGGCTGTTATTTAGGTCTGTTACAGCAGACAGGGAGCAGCTCAGCCAGGGGCAGGGGCAGAGTAGCGAGTCAGAGTCAGAGTCAGAGTCAGAGTCAGAGTCAGAGTCACGCTCGGCTCAGGCAGGAACCAGATCTGCATTCCAGCCGAGAGGGAGAGAGGGAAGCTCCAGCATCGGCAGGAAAAAGGGACGGCACAGGGAGAGAGTGACAGTCAGGGACAAGCGGAGGAGAGAGAGAGAGAGAGAGAGAGAGAGAGAGGGAAGTGAGGGCAGCAGATCCACTTAGCTGTTGCTGCTTGCTGATCCTTGTTGTCGCTGCTACAGCCGCTCAGTGACGTGAGCGGCGCGAGCAGGGCAGAGAGCCCATTAGTCTTTTTTTTCGCTGAGGGTTGGAGGGGCTGCCATGTTTGACTGTATGGAGGCTCTGGGAATGGGCCCCCGTCAGCTCTATGATGTCACCAGCCGCGGTGCATGCATGCTGCGGAAGGCGAGCCCCTTCTTTGCAGGGTTGGACCCCTTCGCGTGGACGGGCACTGCCAGCGTTCAGTGTAAGTGGCATCCTGTTTGTATTTCTTGTGACACAACCACGTCTCTCTCTCTCTCTCTCTCTCTCTCTCTCTCTCACTCGCTCTCCCTCCCTGCCCTGCTCTCTCTCTCTCTCTCTCTCTTTACCCTCTCTCGTGTTACTGGCTTGTTTACCCCTCAGGGCTCAGCTAAGGGGGCTGCTGTCAGGGGCTCCAGAGCAACACAGGAAAAGACCAGGACAGGCCGTCTCCTCTCCTCTCCTCTCCTCTCCTCCCCTCTCCTCTCCTCTCCTCTCCTCCCCTCCCCACCTCACCCACAGCTGAGCTGCTCAGCCATCTGAGAGAAACTCCCTGCTATGATATAATATGGACAAGTGTGTGTGTGTGTGTGTGTGTGTACACTTGCGTGTCCACGTTTGACTTGCGACTTTGAGTCCTCGGCCACAGTGATGTATTTCTCATGAAAAGATAAAGACCAGTGTAGCCTGTTAAATATTACAGATGTTTAAAGTTTGGTTTGGCGTAGTACTCTCTCTCTCTCTCTCTCTCTCTCTCTCTCGCTCTCTCTCTCTCTCTCTCGCTCTCTCTGCAGTCTTAATAGGTCAGAGGTTTGTTTATGCTTCTACATACTAGATGGATAATGATATTCCTCTTGAGCCAAACAGCCATGAATTAATAAGTAGATGAATTATTTAATGGATAAGTGGATGAATAAATTAGAGATGTGGAATACACACACACACACACGCACACACACACACACACACACACACACAGTGTTAAGAAAGACGAGGGTTATGTTGGGCAGCTTTCTTTTCGCCCGTCCTCTCTGTCAGCTTCTCATTCAACAGGCCTGTCTCCGGACAGACAAAACTGGGGTCCATTTCCATACACTGCCAGGGGGCCGCTACGGCTGTGAGACAGTGTGTGTGCGTGAGAGTGGAAAAAGAGTGGGGGTGTGTACACATGGTATGGTGGGAGAAGCCGAGCCAGATATGACAGTGGGAAAAACAATCAAGACTCCAAAAACCCGGACCAGTGGGATAAACAGATCAACTTTGTTCTTTTATATGGAGCCGATTTGAATTTGGTTCAGATATTTTTTATTTTTTTTTTGGTGCATTTTTCTGTTTGTTCATCCTCCTGCTTTTTGTTCCTTTTTACTGGCTCTGGAGGGGAGTCATCTGTCTTCATTAATCGTGAAGACACCAGCATTTCAGTGGCTGTCATGCACACTGGCTGAGCTTTAATGAAGACAGATGCCCTGTCAGTGGAGGCCGAGGCCAGGGGGGACTCCAGCCAACCCGGCCTGCTCTGCACAGCTAGGGGAGCCCTGATGATAACAAGATGAGATTTGTTTATTTAATCAATCAGGCCTCAATGGCCTTTCCTTTTAACCCATTCGCACACATGCACATGTTTAAAAATTCGGCCCCCGGATACCAGAAGTGGTGCATTTTTCCTTTGGGTCTTTGTTCCAGAAAATCAAAGAGATAAAAAAAAAAAGTCCTGAGAGGCTGCCCCCGGGGGTGGGAGAGCTGGAACTAGCAGAGCGGAGCAAAGTGGAGGCCGGTGTGGTGTACTGTTTCAAGCCCTCTGTGCCCAGTAACCTTTGTAAACAAGGCTGCCCTATCCCCACACACCGAGCCATAATGCCTCTCTTTACCCAAGCACTTGCCCCTCATTGTCCTCATCAATGAGGCTGATGAATTGATGTTTGAGTCTGATATCTCATTAAGCCACGCCAGCTGCACAACAGAGGGACCTGTCTGCCTCGTAATTCCACAGCCACCGGGGCGGTGAAGAGCAATGAGTCGCTGTCGTGTCGTCAAACTTTGCAAAGAAGAATTCAGAACATCAGGCAGAAGCTCCTCCATAAAACTACAGGTGGAGGAATCGTCATTGATAATGTGTGGCAACGCAGTTTTAAAAATGCACTTATGAGTATACGCTATTGTCTTGGCTGTAAATCTCCTGCGGTGATAAGTGTCACTGTTGTTGGCTGGCGGCCAGTGACATGGTCAGCTTTCCTGTCCCTTTTTCCTTCGCCCCTTCCCCAGCAGGAGACCCCAATGTCAGAGGTTAGTCGGAGGCTACGGCCTGGCCAATGTCAGATCGACGCCATGTGTGGCAGCTTTGTCGACCGGCTGAAAAGGAGACCCTTTCAACCAGCTTGGCTTGTGTAATGCTCTTAAGTGCCTTATGCCACAGAGCTGGTGCTACATCTGAGCTGCCCTGGACGTAAGGATAATGGACACTGATTTAGTCATACGTCAATGAGAACTGAATTAGTCAACTGCCGGGGAAGCCATTTGAGAGACCGATCCCCTCTCTGTCAATGTTCATTTGCTTAGAAGAATGAGGCAATTACGCTTAGCGGCTCTCCAGGGTCAGAAGAAGGGGAAGTGTGTTTTTCTCTCTCCAAAATAAGTCGCTCGATCTTTTTTTGGAACGCAAGGCCGGGACATAAATTGTGACGCTCCGAAACGATACGTGCAAGACAACGGAGACGGCAGGGACAGATCACGTCAGTGATCCATCACCGTGTGTGTGATCGCACACAAAACACACACACACACACATGGGCACACGCGGGCTCTTTGTTTTGTCTTAATGCGCTGGTCAAACGTGACGTGAGGGGCTAATTGAAACGGGGGTGTATCTCAGCTGCAGTGGCAGAGAAATAAGAGGCTTCCTGTAACCGCTGGCACATTCTGGCCCCCCGATCATTTTCTCCTCGATAGAAGTTGGCAGTTCTTTCATTATAATTACAAAAGATTCAATTAAAAGATTAGAATGCCTGAGGGGACGGGGAATGGATAGAGGTGGGGTGGTGTCAAAGAAAGAAAAGAAAAGAGGGGAATGAAGGAGACTTACAATACCAGCTCCAATGAGGATACGTCACTGCTGTTATATATATATATACATATACATAAAGCTTGTTGATCCTTTCCAGATAATGTCAAATGAATGTGCTCAAGTTAAAAGGCTTAAGTAGTCGGATGGGCCAAGGTCATTGAGTCGTAATTGATATGGCCTGGGGAAAAACCCTCACTTGTCTATAAAAAACAATTATGCCAGTGCAAGTTAACGAGCTGTTGGAGGTAGGAAGTCGGTACAAAGTGATATGTACAAAACACCAAAGTGCCCGATTGTTGTGTTTTGTTTCGCTGTCAGAGAGTCACCTATTTGCCATTTCTAATACATAACACATAACACAAGGTTAATAGTATTTATACTAATAGAAAACCTGTTTTTGACAAATACTACACAATCACACACTTTTATTAAACTCATATAGGGTGCTCATGAATGTAATCTTCCATATACAGTAGTATGACACATGCTACAACAATATACTCACTCTAAATTTACAACTAATCAGTCAAATACCTTAATTGTGAAGTTACTCATAACCATATAATAGTTAAGTATCTACTCTGTTACATCCCATGACAACACGGAGCCGTTTTAGTAGGCAATCTGCCTGTGTTGCTGTACCACACCACCTCGCTAACAGATCTGTCCTGGCTCCGCTGTAATAATAGACAGAGCCACCTATAAATAAACAGGTTCCGTCCCCGCAGTTGCTTTAAGTTTTTTCCACAGGCCTCCTTTCACGCGTGGTTTTGCGTAAGCACAAATATGATGACGTCAGCTTTTTTGCTTGCGTGCGCGGCGTCTGCGTGTGAATTCCTATATGTCGGTGTTTACGTCCATGCAGTATTTGGCTGGTAATGGTGGCACCCGAATCCAAACACAGACAATGTGCCAGGCTGGATTCCTCAGGCCCGTGTCGGAATGCCGTTCTGCTTCAACAGCAGTTTGTAGCCCCCCTCGGTGGCTCAGTTCACACCGCTGTAAATAAAAATCCTCAGCCATCATGTGGGCAACATGATAGAACAGGCTGATAAGAGGCGACTGTGCCAACAGCTTGCCTCCCGTGTAAAGTTCTTTCACAACAGTTTGCGGGTCGCAGCCGTGTTGTGCGTGTCCCCACTTTAACACCGCCGTTGTCTGCCCGCTGCTGTTGTAGCTGTTTACTGAGAACAGCTCTTCACATTTTCCCTCGTATGAAGGCGTGGGCAGTTGTGTGTGTGTGTGTGTGTGTGCGTGCCTTGGCATTTATGTGCGAGCGCTGACCTTGTCCGTGCACCTGCGAGGGTGTATGTCGCCGGCGAGTATGCGGCGTGCTGTTGCTCATATGCTTATGTGTACAGTATACATAGGAGTATGTGTACGTCTGCTCGCAGCCATTTGTGGGGCGAGTGTGAAGAGAGCAGATCTGTTACCACTGTGTTATTGACTGACGGCCCGGCTCCAGCGTTGCCAGGGGCACACTGTTATGAGAAGTGGAGAGCCCGGCCAGGAGGCGAAATCCAGACGAGGCCGGCTGTCCTGCCTCTGTGTATGTGTGAATGGGCTGTGTTTACGCAGCCGACAGCGTTTGGCAGGGAGCGGTGGGCGGCTGCTGTAGTACAGCTATTATCTGGGCTGGCGGGTGGAGAGTGATGGAAGAGGAGACCCGCTGGTGTTGTTTTCACTTGAACACGAGTCCGGTTCTGCCAGCGTGCATAAAACCGCCGTGTCCACGTGACTGGAAATGGTGCATGAGTTCATTTGTTTGCGTGTACACACATTTTAGCGAGCATGCATACATGTCTTTGTGTGTATAATTAGGCCTGTGTGATCTCGGCGAGGGAACAGGTGTGTGTGTAAGCTGACATGCCTGTAATTGAGCGAGTAGCCAACACTTGTAACATAAATGTCTGTGGAGACGTCCACAGATGCTGCTCCGTGTCTGTTTTCCCCCTCACCGGCTGTGTTTACATGCACAAACCATACCCCTGTTTAAGAGTTAGGTACGGAAAAGGAAAATCTGTTGACGTTCCGAAAACGTTCTGTGCAGCTGGTCAGCTAATAATTGTTTTTGTCTTCAGTCCGCCGCCATACTTTTGAACCTGAGTCTCATGTTTTTATTGCACGTTGCGCCCATACGCGACTGCACAGCTGCGCTTTAGTCAAACTTTGGATGGACTTATTTTGGACGGAATGACGACTTTACAGTAATAAACTTTCCTTTCGGCCCATTACATTGCTGTCACTGTGATTGATTCCCCGCCTTAAGCTTTTAACATGCACACATGTGAAATCCCTGTTGTAGAAATGCTTCAGGCTAAACATCATCGGGTTTCTGGATATGAATCTGTTTTTTTACTAAGAAATTAGAATACTGGCAGTAACTGTGTTATTGATGCGGACGTAATGTAAATACGCTGTTTCAGTCAGGCCTCTTGTTGAAGTGCATTCTCGCCGAAACACATTCATGAGCAGACATGCATGGACACACAGGGGGAAAAAGCCCATGTTCATGGTGGCTGTGTCTTCTTTGTAGCATGACCTCTGACTAAACGAGTCGGAGGCTGTAGTCAACTTGTCAGTCGGCCTGGATTTATCAGCTCCCGCTCCGCTGTCTGCTCGAGCACCTCACGTTTGCCAGAAACATCCAGAGAAAGCCAGCCAGCCAGTTAGACAGGAAGCGATCCAGCAAAGGAGTGAGTGAGGGGCTGTGAGGGGGTGATTTATGCCTTGTTCAGGAATGCTGAGTGAGTTGAGGGTACGCTGGTCTGAATGGGCATTTCTCTCCTTTCTCTCGTGGGCGCGTATCGTATTCTCACGAAGAGTCCCGAGGAGACATCTTGAAACGCGATGTTCTTTCCCCATATCAGTCACAAAAAAGCCAAAACGGAAATTCTACCAAATCGAGAAGCAGGTAAAAAAGGAAGTTAATCACTATGAGTGCCCCGATATCGCGTCAGTGATCTGACAGCCTCCGCCCAGAAACCGAAGAGTTGGGCAATCTGCTGGCAGTTGGTTGACAAGCAAAAGTGAAAAACTCTGATATGCACCGCTTCTCCACGGCGCCACTCAAAGCAGAAGTTTCTCAGAGTCGCGCCTACGTGCGATATGACTCTGAAGAAGTGTTTGCCAGTTTCAGGGGATTTGTGCCACAGTCATTTGAGGCAGTTCTCTCAGAACTGATCGATCTTCCACCGTTAGTTTCCGTCTCGGCTTTTTAACGACGGACAGATGACGAATAAACATCGTTTTCGCAAAAGTAAAACCTCTTGAGCGAAAAAACAAAAACGGGAGACGTCTTATGTTGTGTGCACAGATGTGGTAATGAAGTGTGCTACTACTTGTGGGTGTGCTTGTTCCTTCTAATGAGAGGTTTGCATTTGCACTTCCCCAGTGAGCGGCAGTGAATATGACTGTTGTTGTTTACATTATCCTCCTTTCCCCCCTCACTTCCTCTGACGGAGCCGCGCTGCAGCCGCAGCTCGGCTTCTTCTACTTTTGTAGGTTTCTATTGTTGTGGGGAGGAAGCAATAGCAAATGAACGAGCGCTGGTGGCCTGGCCGGAGACAGACAGGTGAGAGCCGGGGCTACAGATGGTGAGAGGAAGTCTGGGACGATGAGAACCAGAGCGAGGATCAAAGTCTCAGGACGACTCTCCTGTCCTCCTGTCCTCCTGTCTCTCCTCACCTCGCCTGTCTCCACTGTCTCCACTGTCTGTCTGCTTCCTTGACATGTCCGTGAGCCGTCCTGTCTCCTTGACATGATCAATGGCTCAGGCCCGCGCCGGGTTGCCAGGTTTGGGTTCAGCCTGCAGTCAGTGAAGGAGAGCTGTGTTCCTCTCTGTCTTCTGGTGGGCAGATGAAGACTCAGCTGGAGCTCACCGCAGGGATGAGTGGGCACATTTTTTCCACAAGTCTGCACTTGACTGTCTGATTTTATTTTTTCCCGCATTACCCATTAGAGGCGATTTAGTCAAATCCTTCCATTGAAATTGTGTCTCCTTTAATTTTCCCATCACTTTTAATACCTCCTTCCTCACGTTTTGGTTCAAGGACATTTTTTAAAAGGACTTTTGTTTTCTTGGCAGCAAGGCAGCTTGGTGGGCACGTTTTTTTTATTTTTTTTTATTTTTTGAAGCCAACTTGTGTGTGTTTCTTGACAGGGTTGTGTGGTGCAGGAAAAGGGGAGGGGTGTGTGTGTGTGTGTGTGCTCGCTGCCAAATGTTCACTTGGCTGACTCCATCAAGAAAATATCAAAAGGGCCTTTATGAGGTGTTGTAAAGAAGAAAGGGTGTTTTGAGAGCACCACCAGACTGCAAGGGTAATTCCACTTTTTAAAATGTGCCCCGAGGATACAGGCTTATCCCACCTGCTGCCACTCCTGCTCCACTCTGCTTATATGGGGTGGGGGGGTATGAAGGAGTGTGAAGTGTGTGTGTTGGTTGGAGTTTGTGTGCCATGTAGCAATGAGTCACTCTCAAAGTTTTCGATCGCGTCACAACCCAAATTTTCCACATGACATATATATATATATATATATATATATATATGGTACATGCATATCTGGTCATGGATCATATGTGTACATTCACTCACACACGTATAGGTCTTTGTGTGTCTGTGGCTTTCTGCTGGTTTTAACAGGTAGGTGTCAGTTCCTGGAGAGGTGTGTGTGTGTGTGTGTGTGTTGACGTCTAGTTTTTCACTCTTACCAGTCAGTGTTTTCACGACTGAGCCATCTCCTGGTCACCAACACACTTTTTTCTTTTCTTATAGACCTTGTTTTTGGTTTGTTTGTTTGTGTGTTTGTTTGTTTTAGACAGTCACAGTGGGGCCCCTGTGTGGGGCCTGTGAGTGAGTGTGTGTGTCAGTCAGAGCCCAGGTAACGAGCTCTCTGACAGCCGTTGAAAAGTGTTGCTACTGTTCAACACCTTTAATGAAAATCATCCCCCATTCCAGTTTCAGCTCACACACACACACACACACACACGCATGTTAATATTCCTCCCTCTCTCCTCCCAGCTTGTCACTGCCACACAATACAAACAATATCTTTCACAGTTGTCGGGCAGCTCACATTGTGAGTGCTCGTGTAACACGCACAATAGAAAATGGACTTCACAGCGCTGCCACTTAAAAGCCTGCAGGTGCCGGAGAGCAGCGTTATGCGACCTGAGGGGGACAGAGAAGTGGCCGCGAGCGGCGTGACGGAGATCCCCCGGAAAGCCTGGTACTGAGAAGAGGAAGGAAACGGCGTGTTGTGTGGGACCTTGAAGCAGAAGCCTCAGAGAGATGGCAGGAAGACGTGGGCAGAGACGCAGAGAGAAGGAGGCTGAACGCGCTGGCACCACTGACATGGGTGTGGTACTTGATTTCCTCTTTCGTGAATTCCTGTTCTTCTTTGTTTCGCTGACGATCACTCAGTCGGCGCCCTGCGGTGACGTGGCCTCTGCTGTGGGGTAGAGGGCCAAGGGCACCCACAAAGTCACCCCCACCCACCCACCCCCGGTGTGCCGGCAAGTCTTCCAGCCCACTGTTCACCATCCTCTCTCAATCTGCTCCCCTTCTGCCGCTCCTGTCTGCCCAGTGCCCACCCCTCGCTGCACAGCCAGCCCCGCTGTGTGCCCCTCTCTCGCACGCCGCCTCCAAGTCTCACCCGCCCTTTTCACTGCTCGCCGCATTTGACAAGAACACGCAAGCTCTGCTGGCTGTCTAATGAAGGTAGATGGGGAGACAAAGGCCCCGCTTGCCCCTGCTTGCAGTCGAACACCACACACACGCGCACACACACACACACGCACAAACGCACACAGGAAGAATAGAGTGGCGCTCAGAGCCGCAGCGTTAAACCAGTCCTGCGTTTGCAAACCAAATAGATGTAGCAGAGATTGGGCATGGCTCTGATGTCACGCACACAAATGACACAAAAATGCAAAAGTAATCAATTTCGTGTGTGTGTGTGCCGCCTGTGCCGAGCGCAGACACGCGTGCTTTCACTCGCACACGTGAAGACGAGGCCTCTGGAACCGCGTCCGACTGAAGATCCAATCACCAGCAAGTCACGTCGCCACAATCTGCGCGCCTATTGTGAAAGAATAGTTGTTACCCTGCCAGAACGTCATATGCTGCTCACTCTAAAGGAGTGTTGCAACACAAAACACAAGCCGCTGAGTATCATGCGTTTGCTCGCACACACAGACACAGACACACACACACACACACAAACGCTCCTCCTGTTCACTCCCTTCCTCTCCTGTCGAGCCACAGGGACATCGATTGGCCCGTTTGACCTAACCTAGAATTTAATGTAATTGACCTAGATGGAGTCGCCCTCTGTCAAACAGCTATTTCTGTCATGCCGAGTTGCATTTCACAGCTAATGAGGCTGTGGAGAACGATGCGCCGCACATCCAGCTCAGTCCCAACCACTTTAGTGGAACGTGGGTGGGAGGATTATTTTCTATGCGTTCAAACCATCTTGCAGCTAAGGCTCGTGAATGTTATTCTGTGTTTGTGTTTGTGTGTGTTTGTGTGTGTGTGTGTGTGTGTGTGTGTGTGTGTCCAGGGGATTAGGCCTGGTAAGTGCAGCTGGGCCACTCGCGCACACAGAGCATTGAGAGAAGGGATTAGGGAGTAAACTGATACGTAGCAGGAAACGAACAGTGGCTACTGATAAGTCAACCATCCCTCCTTCTTGCCCCTCTCATCCTCTCCTCCCCCTCCCCCAACAACAGCAGCCACCCACCTATCCCGCTCCTCTCATCTCAACCGTCCGTCATCGACTCTCAGCCCCTGGCCCTGTCGGATTGTCATGCAAATGGCGCCCCGGGCTTCGGAGCGCTGATAAGGAGGGCCTCTCATTTCACAGGGCTTTGTTTTCTAAACAGTGATGAGCTGAGTGGAGGAGACTGTGGAGGGGGGGCTCGGGGCGGCCGCATGAATGGGCTCTCTCACTGTGGCGCCCTGGGGTAAGTGGTGCGGGGGATTTGGACGGACTGGGCTGAATGGGGTGAAATCTCGGAGGCGGGTCCAGGAGTCGTGTTCTCTGGCAGCGACCAGGTTCGGCGTGCTGATGGAGCCTGATGGATTTTTCCCTCGCGCCTTTGTGCGAGTTTAGACAATGTCAGTCAGTGTCCGTTTCTTGACGCCGCATATGGTTGGTCCTTTTCGGAGGGGCTGTCAGCGCTCAGTCTGGAGCCTCATTTGCGGCTGTTATTATTGCATAAACACAGAGGTTCATGGCACGTTCAGAGGGTTCCTGCTCTCCCACTGACCCCGCTGCCTCGCTGCGTTCGGGGCCAAGGAGATACGAGGGCTGCTGCAGAAACATTTAGCTGCGAAACTTTTTGCGTTTTCGAGTGATTTGCACGTTTGGCGTCGGCAGCGCTCGTGAAAATAATGGAAAACATCTCTGCCTCCCGCAGCGCCGGGGGGTTTTTCAAAGAAAAGAAATTTGAATGCGGACTCTGAATCGTCAAATATGAAAGCGCATATGAAAAGCAGATGTTCGAGCAGCAGGCAACAAATGAAAAATGTCTGACATACTGTATTTCTGTTATTGTCATTAACGAGGTAGTGGCTGGCCAGTCGCAGCAGCTGGAGCAGCGGTGGTGGTAGTAATGGTCAGCTTGGTCTTGAACGAGACTTGCACTCAGGAGCGACCGCGTCCTCTCCGCCCACTCCCCCCCCCCCCCCCAGCGACCGCGTCCTCCCCCCCCCCCCCCCCCCTCCGTCCCATTCTCTGTTTTTTATCAAATTCCTCGTTTTATGCCCCCTTTTCTCCCCCCGTCTTCTTTTTGAAGTCTCCCCTCTCTTGTAAAAAGCCAAGCTGGTGGTTTTCGCCTCGGCCTTGGGTGTGAGAGAGGGGAGGGGGGGAGGTTGTAGGTTAAGTTTAGGCCGGCCCTCTGTGCTTTCCATTGAAGGTGCTGGGGGGGAGGTGGGGGCAGTAAAAGTTAGAATTTTAGAGCCTCCCTGTTTTTTATTTTATGATTGGCTTTTTTTTTACGGGCTGGGAGCTACAGCTGGTGTTGTGAATAGCTGCCCAAGGTGACCGAGTCCCAATAAAGTGTGGGCCAGCCGGGCTGGGGCCTCCAGTCCAGCCATGGGACCGCCTTTATGGGCTGCCTTACGAGCCGAGGCCTCTTTTAAAACCTAGCGGGGCTGCACTGAGGAATTTAGGGCCAGGAAACAAGAGAAAAATAGGGTTTGTGTGTCAGGGGGTGGTGAGATGCAGAGTTTGGGGGGTAGAAGTTTGAGGGTGACCGAGGGTGAAAGTTGAAAGAAGTGTTGTTGGGCAAAGGGTGGGGGGTGGGGGTAGCATGTGTGTGTGTCTGTGAGCTTGTGCAGACTAACATGTGTGACGAGGGTCTGGTTCTTATGTTTCTCCGGGGAAGTATGGAATCCATACGCTGCTGCACACTTGAACTTCCAAAAGGATCCTGTGTGGGTTTCATGTCGGAATATAATGATGTTTAATGATCCGTGGCAAATATGCAACTCCTGATGTCATAGTTGTGTTCCAGTTAGAAAAGTGGCGAGAGAGCAGCTTTGCACGCACGTATGTGTGTGTGTGTGTGTGTGTGTGTACAGGATGTCATGACAAACTGTTGTCATTCTGTGGAATGAGGAAGAGCCGGCTCTGACATTTGGCTGCAGCAGCTGACTGTGTGTTACCTGGACTCATCAGAGACGCTGTCACTCACAGGCAGCTCCAGCTGCTGCTGCAGAAGCTGTTGATCCCCGCTGTCAGACAGCGACGCTCCCCTTGTGTTTCTGTGTTCACTCATGCTAACCATCTCCCCAGACGTACGGCTGAGCGCTGTCGCTCAAGGTGCTAATTAGTCTCATGAAATATAAGATGTTAGTCGTAGTCGTACGCTGTCTGTCCTCTTCTCTTAACGAGTCTGCTGCAGAGAAACAAGCCAAAAGGAAACGTGACAATGTGTCAATCAAAGTTAATATTATTATTATTGTTGTTATTCTTATGTTTGAATGCATTTAAATGTGGATCAGCTATCTGACTCTGAACACTGAACAGCAGCTGTGGGTTCCTGACTTATGTCCCCCCCCTTTGTCTCCTGTCTCTTTCACAGCGGTGGAGACGCAGAGCACCAGCTCGGAGGAGATGGTGCCCAGCTCTCCGTCTCCACCTCCTCCACCTCGTGTCTACAAGCCCTGTTTCGTGTGCCAGGACAAGTCCTCGGGGTACCACTACGGGGTCAGCTCCTGCGAGGGCTGCAAGGTGAGAAGAACCTGTTGTCATTCTGTGGAATGAGGAAGAGCCGGCTCTGACATTTGGCTGCAGCAGCTGACTGTGTGTTACCTGGACTCATCAGAGACGCTGTCACTCACAGGCAGCTCCAGCTGCTGCTGCAGAAGCTGTTGATCCCCGCTGTCAGACAGCGACGCTCCCCTTGTGTTTCTGTGTTCACTCATGCTAACCATCTCCCCAGACGTACGGCTGAGCGCTGTCGCTCAAGGTGCTAATTAGTCTCATGAAATATAAGATGTTAGTCGTAGTCGTACGCTGTCTGTCCTCTTCTCTTAACGAGTCTGCTGCAGAGAAACAAGCCAAAAGGAAACGTGACAATGTGTCAATCAAAGTTAATATTATTATTATTGTTGTTATTCTTATGTTTGAATGCATTTAAATGTGGATCAGCTATCTGACTCTGAACACTGAACAGCAGCTGTGGGTTCCTGACTTATGTCCCCCCCCTTTGTCTCCTGTCTCTTTCACAGCGGTGGAGACGCAGAGCACCAGCTCGGAGGAGATGGTGCCCAGCTCTCCGTCTCCACCTCCTCCACCTCGCGTCTACAAGCCCTGTTTCGTGTGCCAGGACAAGTCCTCGGGGTACCACTACGGGGTCAGCTCCTGCGAGGGCTGCAAGGTGAGAAGAACCTGCCAGAGCCGCCTGAGCTCCACTGTGTCCATGTTACATACAGTGTGGACGTCCATGAGAATGCTGGATGCCAGAAAACCGTGTCTGTGTCTCGAGAATTCACTGCTCGACGTCTTCAGCATGAATGAGAGAAAAAGATTTATTTTTAGATATAAGTGAGAAGACAGATTAATAATGTCCAGTATGAAAGGACAAACAATTAACAGACACTTATTTGATTTTAATGAGTTGACGATGACTCCCCCCCCCCTCCTCTCTCTCTCTTCCTTGCCCTCTCCCCTTTTGTTTCCTGCTTCCTGCTGCTCCAGGGTTTCTTCCGCCGCAGTATCCAGAAGAACATGGTGTACACCTGCCACCGAGACAAGAACTGTCAGATTAACAAGGTCACACGCAACCGCTGCCAGTACTGCAGGCTGCAGAAGTGCTTTGAGGTCGGCATGTCCAAGGAAGGTGAGTACCCCCCCCCCCCCCCAACAACCACCCCCCGGGGACCGGAGCGAGACCAGTCTCAAAAACATGGATTTTCACTCACATCTATGGATGCACATAGATCAACACAGTGGAACTCATGGAGCTGGTGTTTACATTATGATCTGATCATAAGTTCTGACCTGATTCACACACTGATCTGTTCAGAAACTCTGCAGCAGTGAGAAGCAGATGATCCAGTCAGGGTTGGTTATGAGGGCGAGGCCAGGCGAGACTATACCAATCATATGACTAATCGCCTTACGAAATAATTGTGACTTCCTGTTTCAACACAAAAGCTCACCCCTCTGGCCAGCAGAGGGTTAGACACAGCTTCCATTCATGCAGCCTGAACAGCAGAAGAGCAGATTTGGGTTTTGACAGAGATAACGTGGAGAGGTCAGGCTGTTTACCGAATCACAGATCCTTTATGTTGAGGGGCGTGTATGTATGTGTGGCAGTTTCTCGCCCGTCCCAGACCCCACGGGACGTGTATGTGGGTGTAATGTTTGTATGGGATGTGTGTTAAGACCGGGATCACATTGTGCCTCTGCTATTACTGGATATCCTGAGAGGAAGGAAAAGTATGGGAGGAGGAGGGAGGGAGGAGAGAGTGGAGGACTGGCCTGTGTGCACCAGTCAAGTGGATAGAGAGAGATGGGCGAGGAAGAGCGTGGGCGTTTGAGAAAGAGATAGACAGTGTCCGTGCTGTGTTTAAGGAAATATGTTGATACTGTTAAGAGCAGCCCTGGTTGCCTCTGAGCTCTGGTTTCCACCAGCGTCCCCACACACACACATGTCCTTGGCAGAGGTGAAAGACACTGAGCATGAGCGCTGCGGATGTTTTTACATGTGACGGCGGATAGAGGAGAGGAACATGCAGTCGCTGCTCACTGACGTCACACCCGTAGCAGGTTGTAGCATGAAACGGTTGCGGATGTCTTTTCTGACGACTCGTGTTTCTCCGCTCACACAGCGGTGCGTAACGACAGGAACAAGAAGAAGAAGGACGTGAAGGAGGAGGTGGTGCTTCCCGAGAGCTACGAGCTGAGTGGAGAGCTGGAGGAGTTGGTCAATAAAGTGAGCAAAGCTCATCAGGAAACCTGCCCGTCACTGTGCCAGTTGGGCAAATACACCACCGTAAGTCTCACACACACATTTCCTGCATCACTGTTAGCTCACACTGTGTGTGGCAACCTTCTTCTGGGCTCTGCCGTCACTGGGGGCTCCCAGATTGCATGCAAAGACGTCAGTTCACCATAGCTTTCCCAACAGAGTGGTGGCTTAACTAATTCAGTTCCCCATTAAGCCATCTGCGTGGCCTCTGAATGATGGATGCAACATGTAAATGGATTTTTTTTTTTTCTTCCCCCTGATTGAGGTGAAATGTAAATGTGTTGTGAGGCGGGGACGCGCTCGCCTCGATGCAAACACGGCGGCAAGGGGTCTGAACGGCGTGCGTTTTCCTCCTGTGTGTTTACAGAACTCCAGCTCAGACCACCGCGTCCAGCTGGATCTGGGTCTGTGGGACAAGTTCAGCGAGCTCTCCACCAAATGCATCATCAAGATAGTGGAATTCGCCAAGCGGCTGCCAGGGTTCACCTCCCTCACCATCGCAGACCAGATCACTCTGCTGAAGTCTGCCTGCCTGGACATACTGGTGAGCAGCCTGCTGTGTTTGTTTTCTTTTTTTTCCTTTTGTCCTCTTCACTGCATAGAAATAAACGACTGGAGAAAAGCATTCATTCTGAGGTGAGGCAACACTGCCCTCCAGTGGTGAACCGTGGCAGTGAAGAACTTATATTTGAAAATTAGAAATAGCAAAACACCTGAAGCTGATATTAATGTGTGTAAAGACAGCAGACATTTTGATGCTGTAGAAAACCTATATATCCCCTGTACATGATGTTGTGTTTTTCTCTTGATGTTCTCTTGAAGATGCTGAGGATCTGTACACGCTACACTCCAGAACAGGACACTATGACCTTCTCAGATGGCCTGACTCTAAACCGCACACAGATGCACAACGCCGGGTTTGGACCACTCACTGACCTGGTGTTTGCCTTCGCCGGCCAACTTCTCCCACTGGAGATGGACGACACAGAAACCGGCCTCCTCAGTGCCATCTGCCTCATCTGTGGAGGTACTGCAGCTCACACAAACACAGTGATCAGATGATCTGAAGATTAGAAATGGGCATAAGATTTGCTTGTTTTATATATATAAAATTATTCCTAATAATAATATAATAATATTTTCTGCCTGTTAATCAGATCGCATGGATCTAGAAGAGCCTCAGAAGGTGGATAAACTACAAGAACCTCTACTTGAGGCTCTGAAGATCTACGCTCGCCGCCGCCGCCCCAACAAACCCCACATGTTCCCCCGCATGCTGATGAAGATCACTGACCTCAGAGGCATCAGCACAAAGGGTCAGCATGAAAGTGATCACAAAAATGTCACGTGATAAAGCCCTGATCACCAGTTTGTTTGACCACCACGTTCTCTGCTTCCAGGTGCAGAAAGAGCGATCACGCTGAAGATGGAGATCCCGGGGCCCATGCCGCCTCTGATCAGGGAGATGCTCGAGAATCCAGAAGCTTTCGAAGACCAAACAGAGTGCAACGACAGCCCGCCGCCTCCGCCGCTGCCTCCCCCGCCACCACCCGCTCTGGTCCTGAAGCAGGAAGCTGAGGATGAGGACGACAGCTGGGCTACGGAGAACGGCAGCGAGCCGTCACCGGAGGAGGAGGACGAGGACGACGATGATGACGTGGGGGAGGAAGAGCGAGACAGGGGCTCGGACAGTGACGGCGAGTCCTGGGGGGTTCTGGATGCCATCGATGGCTCGAGGAAAGGCCTTTTTGGGAGAGCGCAGTGAACGGAGCATTTCATACACACACACACACACGCACATACGTCTTCACTTACACACACACACAAACACACAGCGCACCCTCACTTACTCACTCTCCCACCTCGAGAAAATGCTGGCCTCCCCCACCCCCGCCGCCACCCCCCCTTTCTCTCTCTTTACTGCACATCACTGTGTTTTCCTGAGCGGAGCACAGCAGAGCCTTATGTGTACAGACACGTCTAACTCAGGCCACACGGTCCGTGACAAGTGAACAAAGGAAAAAAGAAATAAAACAAAAAGAGAGATGGCGGCAGCGCGCATGAACTCCTGGCGTTGCCAAGAGACGAGTTAAGGTGACAGAAAGAACACGACCTCTCTGAGGTGAATGAAATGTAAACGTCTCTTCTTTTCCTGCTCGTTTTGTCTGTATGTAAACAGGGGAACGGCCAAACCAGACACCAGAAACTGAGCAGTTGATTCCAGTGGATTGTCAACAAGCACATTTCTCATAAGAAAACAAGAGTACAGGGCAAAACCAAATCGATTATGCTAACCTTTTGTTTTTGTTTTTTTTTGTGGTTATTGCTTTTGAATATGTTTCTTTTTTTCCTCTTTTGGCAATTTATGAGTAAGTCCATACATATCTATATACCATTATATTTTGTCTTTATTTGTTATTCTGGTTTTATATATGAATCCCTTAGACGCGTGTTTGTTTTCTTTGAAGAGCTTTCCGGAGACGAGAGGGGAAGGAGGGTAATCAGAACTGGCTTGGTCTTCCTTATCAGCTGCATATGCGTGCCTGGGGCTTCTTTTGGGCACTTTGGCTCACTGTGGATGTCAATGATAATCAACGCAGAGGACTGCTGTTGTGTTGCAGGAACTTAATCAGTTTTTGTTATCAGGGAATTGGCATTATTCAGTTTCGCTCTCGTTGCAGCCAGTGGACGCTGTCAGTGCTGAAAGTCAGTATCTTTGTGCCAAAGTTGGGTAACGTCGTCTTTGGAGCGCGAGTTCGACTCCTGGCAGGGACTCCAGCCATTATCCAGTGACCCTCATCTGCAGAGTGCTCACTCGCATATGCACTAATGCAACATGCACAGTATAAACACACACAAACGCATATGACAAATTCACACACACACACTCCTGTTTGTCATCCCTCGGCTGTAGCAGATGCATCCAGAGATTTACACTCGACTGTATATGTAGCACTTTTGATTTTGGTGAGCTGTCAAAAACAAGATCGACACCCACATGTTAAAAACAATCAATGCTAGAGCACTCCCACTGACGTCACTCCCCAAATACACAAACCTGCCCTTTTTAATGCATGAACAACCCCCCCCCCCACACTCGTATTAGCAGCGTTCACATCGACACCGCGAACACAGACATATGCAAGTCGAAAACAGGAATCCTCGTGGAAGACATTTTGGAATTAGACTCAGGGCTTTTCAGTAAGGACCAAACCCTAGCTGCTTCCCGGCACGCTAGAAACAGGCAATATTTATGTTTGTATTCCTGACTCCATGTGTGATCAGCTCAGCCCTTCTACGAGTACATAGAAGGCGACAGGTCGGAAAAAGAGCACGGGTGCCAGTCTGACCCCCCACCCCCAAGAGGGGAGGGTGCACATCAACATCTTCATCATCACTGTCCCACCTGTGCTTAAGCTGGCATCCATGCAACAAACTACCTTCTCATCCCAAAAGCCATTATATCATCTTGTCTTCTTGTGTGTATCCTTACGTCTCTTTAAGGGAGCTGTGGGGGATCGTTCTCATGTATCATTTCTTTATTGCCAAACTGTCTCAGTAGTCGGTCAGCTGACACAGCTCAGCTGATAACACAGTACAGAGGGGTCTCTCTTTGAAGCAATATGAACGTTCTCTCTCTGTAGCAGCGAGAGGCCCCCGTCTTCAGCACAGGGCCAGGTCTTGTCATGTAGACTTGTGTGTGCATATGTGCGCCGTGCGTGCATTCGTGTGCGAATGCCGTGACATGTATTCAGTCATTGGGTGAATGTCCTTGGTTTGGTGCTGTCACACACAAAAAAAAACCCCTCTTGTGTGATGACCTCATCCTTTCTCTCTGATGGGCTGTCAAGATATTAATGATGGTAATTGCAGGCAGAATATTGAGATTATGTTGTTTTGTTTTGTTTTTTTTGTTTGTTTGTTTCTCAACATGGCCAAGGTGTTGTCTACCCTCTGTTTATGTCAACTCTTGTCATACAAAGAAAAGCCATATAAACAGTAAGAGGCACAATAAACTACTTTTGTGAGATTACTGGACGTTTTTAAAGTAAATTCTTTTCTCCCAAATGTTTTGTTACAATGTTACAGGATCTGGAATGTCTGAGTGGCTTAGTGAGCATGCATTACCAGGGTGGGGCGATAGAGGGAGCTCTTGCCCCATGACTGCAGGGTACGCTGCATGCAGCAATGGAGGATGACACAGGGGTCTGATGGGCCATTGAGAGCAGAGGGTGGAGAGGCTAATAAATCACAGACTCCTGCTGAGGAAGGACATCAGATAAAGGTCTGTTATGATTTGTTCGCGGTGCAGTTTGGGGAGAGCTGGTGATAGTGTAAAAAAAAAAAGAAAGAAAAGAGAGAAAGAAATCATCACAAAATGATTGTTTCCCAGAGTTTTGTTTCCCAGATAGAGTGGTCCACAACTTGAAAAATAAACCTGTCTCCTATTATGTGTTTCTTACACTACACTACACTAAATATATATATATATATGAAGAGAAAATGAAAAATGATGCTAGCAGCTAAAGAGTCAGTACGTGGTGCAACATGATCTCAGAGTTTACGGGGCTTGTGTGGTACTCGATTTTGTGCGTCTTGCGTCCTGCTTCGTTAATGACCTGTGAAATATGAAAGGACATCAGGGCCTTAAATGTGACCACAGAGTGAACAAACACACACCCATACACACTGCACACATTTTTATTACTACTGACTTGGATACATCACTGTCACAGATGTGATGACCGTCTCTTACTAATCTCTGGCTGTTGATAGTAAACATCTGTCTTTTTTCAGGGCACCAGTGTGGGATACTGATGCCTCACTCTGACTTTATTAATAGAGAGACAACAGAGAGAGAGAGAGAGAGAGAGAGAATCAGAGGAGGACGATAAACATGATGAGATTCTATCAATTATATGATTGCCTTCATTAACTGTCATTAAAGACAGATCAATAACGCCAGACTCGAATTAAAATAAGGTCCATACATTATACACTACTTTACAAGGAACAATCAAACGGGCTCATATAGTGAGCCCTTGGAACATGTTGCCATGGGAACCCAGGGGAGGGTTTAAGTGTGCTTGAGGGAATTTAAAGGAGCCAGGAAAGATTTCCATACAGGCGACTCATCCTTTCACAGCAGTGATACCTGATTAACTAATTACATAAGAATGAATGAAAAAAGCCTCTGGAAATATCTTCACAACAAATTAATCAATGGTAAAAAAAAATAATAAAAATCTCTTGTGTAATATTCTTGCAGCCACAGGACATCAATTATTCACAGAAACTAGAAGAGGATCCATAAAAGCGGGTCTTGACTGCGGCATACCAACAGATTTCATTTGAATATTTCAAACCGCAGGTCGCAGTGTGTTTCATGTCCGCTGTTTGCTGCTAACCTGAGCACACTGCAGTCAACACACACACACACAGGCAGGCAGGCAGGAGAGATAATGGAGCAGCAGAGGCGGCTGCTCCTCGGAGAGGGATCAGGGGGGATAAAGCTCAGTGAACCTAAGTGCTCCTGGCAGCAGTTAGGGAGGAAGAGCCCGGGCTCAGGGTGCGATAAAGGCGAGGCAGTGGAGATGCACGTGACCTGGGTTTGATGTGATAAAAACACAAAAAACATGTGGATGTGAAGCAGTATACAAGGCACACATGACACGTGCTGGGCGGATACAGTTGGGAGCTGGGCTCCAACCTGAGCTCCAACATCATTTACAGTGCGTCCCCCTGCCTGGGTCAGGAGAGACGGAGAAGGACGTGTTTGTCATTTGTCTCACGTGGTGAATCCGCAGAGAGTTGGGGACCAGTCATGAGAGGAGAGGAGAGAGGAGAAGGTGAGGAACGTTCTCAAGTGCAAAGACCATAAATTTAACACCTTCCCCTGTGCGAGCGGGGGAGAGGCGGATGGGGGCGGGTGGGAGATCTTAAAGAAGGGGTAATGGAGAAAGTGATGAAGAAACGGGTAAAGGTATCTGTGACAAGAGTGGGAATGGAGGGTGTGCCAGTGGGGAGGCCGAGGAGATAAACAAGGCCAGGTAGAGGAAGGGGAACGCGGAGCGAGGGCTGGGGAAGACAGGCGTAGGGGTCATAAAAAGCGGGAGACGTGTTCTGGCCTCTGGCTCTTCATATCTTTTACATTTCTAATTAAAAGAGATAAAGAGTGAGGGAGCCATCAATCCCACAGTGATTTCCCAGTTAAGGTTTTAGAGGGAGCTGTAAACTAGGCAGCCCGGCATCATTGATTTTATAATTAGCTATCGTCACCCAGGACTTAAGATGGAGGGAGTGTGGTGGAGGTGGAGGTGGAGGTGCAGGGGGAGAGTGCCGGAGGAGCGGGGAGGCACACGGATGAAGATGATAAGGTGGTCAGGCCTGAGGGGGAGGTGGGGGGGGGGGGCCCACTGGGGGGGGGGGAGCCCACTGTGGGCAGATAGAAAACCCCAGAATGAGGAGATGTATGTGAAATAGGCAATGGGCCAAAAGGGAATATAATACAGGCAGTGGAGCTGTGTGAAATGAAATGTTAATGAATAGTCAATTACCAGCGACATGTCACGTGACCATCAACACCTCGCCATGACCTTTGGCCAGAAAAAAAAAAGAAGACACGTTAGACCCAGTGATGGATACATAAACCATTTTATTGTACAGAACCCACCCAAACCCTGTGAGGTGACAGATAAGAGAACACGCGGCGGTGCACATGAGGGATAACCTTCACACACACACACACACACACATATATACATACACACACACACACACACACACACACACACACACACACACACAACTTCAAAACAAACCAGAACCACCGCAGCTTTATTGCAACGTGACACAGTGTCCTGACGGTGGAGCACTTGTAGTGGAGCTCTCCGCGGAACAACAAAAAATATATAACTTCCCCAAGACATAAAGTCAGATTACAATACACGTACAGGGAGTATGGAGAATATACGTAGTGTTTCCTGGGAAAGAACTCCAGACGCCTCTGCACGTGGACAATCAACATGTACTGCAACACACAGCAACACAAGGCCGGACTGACATTTACCGCCGCCATGAATAACCCTGTTCCTGCTGAAGCCATTTCAACTTAAACATTCATTTCTTTGGCTCCTTTTCATGTCCTTCTTAAACCCAACAGCCCGATCTCGTTCCCTTTCATTAGCACCGACATCTTGCCACAATACGACTCCAATATTAAATCTTAATAGACTGAAAACGAGTGTCTGAAAGCAGGGGAGAAAAACAGTCTGGGTGAAATAATTCATAAACACGACGCACACAATGGTAATGATTAAGATAAAAGGAGACAACTGTCATATTGTTAAGTATCCATACATCACCACCACCCCCCACCCACCCCCCCGCCCCTAAAAACACGTCTAGAGTAAAAAAAAAACCCCGCCCCTAAAAA
>JAFBJQ010000471.1:645223-692848 GCA_016785345.1 Trinectes maculatus | reverse complement strand
TGTCCCCATCTCCCCCCATCGCCCCTCCCACACTCTGCCCCCCCCCCCTCCCCCCGCCTCACCCTGACTCAACTTCCTTTACGACCACATATTCAAAAACTTCCATCTTCCGGCCATACTCGTGCTGTCGCCATAAACAAACTGGTCGCACGTGTCCGCGCGCGTTCGCCAGCTGAGACGTCCGCGTGCAGCACAAACAGATGTGGGGAAGTGACAGCGTAGGTTTAGTGAGGTGCTTTGTTGCAAACTGATCTTGAGTAGGCTAGGTGCTCGTCTGTTTATGCTGCGGTGCGTTTAGGAGATGACGTGGATGCTGTGTTACTTTGATCTGGATCTGTGCTGCGTTCAGGCGCACAAATCACGTCAGGAGCTCATAAAACACACGAGTTTAGCGAGACAGGTAGACGTTTGTTGTCGCAAACAAATTTTCATTTCGATGTGCAGATGCAAATCTGACTTTTCTACATTCAATCTTGCAACTGTGACTCGATTTGTTGCGATTGTCTTATGTCTTAGTAAAAAAAAAAAAAAGATTGGTGTTGAGTTACGAGTGTACTTAAAAGATAAAAATACTTTGCAGAAAAATGGCTCCTGCCTCGTGTGTAACACTCTGTGTGTGTGTGTGTGTGTGTGTGTGTGTGTGTGTGTGTGTGTGTGTGTGTGTGTGTGTGGTATTTTACTGCTCGAGCTGTTCAAGGTAAAGTTAGTTGTTAACTGCTTCACTTCAGGCTCCTCCGGGGAGTCGAGATAAATCTGAGGTTATGGCAGAGGATTAATGGGGCGGAAAAGAAAAGAAATGTAAATGTGTGGCCGAGCATTAAGCTAAGGATGAAAACATTCACATGTAGATATGTGTGTATGGTCATGTGTGTTTTAAACGGGCCGTTGTACCTGAGGACAGTGTCGGTGTGCTCAGGCAGCAGAAGAGCCGTTTCCTCTCCACCACACTGCTGCACATCACTGTCCTCCTCCTGAACACACACACACACACAGAGACTTAACACACATCTGTCCAGCTGCTACCACAATAACAATTAAATCATTTGGCCTAATTGATATCAAATGACCCCCTGCTCTTGTTTTACTAGCGTGTGCGGCTATCAGCAACATATATTATTACACCAGACTGTGTGTGTCTCACCGAGTCAGAGCTGTGTGTTAGAGTGTCGGCGTTGGCCTGGTGTGGCGAGGAGAGCGGCGCGGGCTGGTTGATGACAACCGCGCTCCTCTCCATCTCCCTCGGGGAGGGAGGAGGGGTGGCGAGGAGCAAGGAGTCAGGCTGGGCCTGCTCACACAGGCTGTAGTGTCCCAGAGGTCGTGGTGGACGTGGGGGCTGCAGGGCCTCGGGGTTCTCATCCTCAGAGTCAGACAACACACCGTCATGGCTCCCTGCTCAGACAACGAGAACATCATCATGAACTTCATCCAAACACACAGGACAATATGTAGTGACGCTTTCGAATCGTAGTTAATGCTTTTATTGTGCACGTTCGCAGTAGCATGCAGTAACTCCATTCACCTGTAGAGGTGATCAAAGCCGTGGTCCACACGGTGCCTGCTGCTGGTCCCATCTTCTCCTCCAGCCGACCGATGTAGTCCATCAGCTCCTGTCGTGTGAAACAGACATCGTGTCACACGCGAGGCCCCCAGTCACCATCACCCTCTGACCCACACGCCGTTTTCAACCCAGACCCACACAATACGGCAACACAATAAATATGAAAGCACACAATTTGTTATTCCGTAAATATTATCTCCTGCTATATATTCTATAACGTGCCGGAGATATGCTCCAATGATGGTGGACGCTAATACTGAGCTGGACGCTGATATTAAAAATACAGACGGTCTCCTCTGCCATTAGTCAGCAAATGTGATGGTGGATAGCCAACAAAAGCTCTGCAGGCACTTTAACAGTGGCAGCATTGACTGCCCTGAAATCCGCTGATTTATATGACACTATAAACAATTTATATTGCACAATAACCACTAAGAAGACAACAACGGAGCGAGGATTCCCGACACCTGCTATATTCATAATACCACTATATGTGTGTATGTGGACCATCGATAAGCCTCAGGATGGGACTTATACTATTTTAGGAAAAGAGGAAATATTAGCACTGTAAGCTGGCGTCCAGCTTGACGGCGTGATAAACTACACCTGGACTAAAGTTTACAGCTGATAAAGAGTGAACTACTGCTGTTTGACGCTGATAAGGATCAAACTGTTGGAATTTACTTGCTAATCCATACGAGCTGTTCATTAACTCCTGACGCCGTCCGCGGTCGGTATCTACACGTTAATGTATCGACTCTCAAACGCATTGATTTTCCCTCTTTGTTTTGGGACAAACACTCCTTCAGGTACAGGAGCAGAACAGACCCGCTTCTCTGCACACAGCTGCTCCTTCTCCTTCTGGCCGACCCTCAGGCTGGCCTTCAGCTCCTGGAGCTCCCTGCGGCTTTCACTCAGCTGCACCTGGCGACCAGATACCACAGGTCACACTGAACATTCATATCCTCTGAACGACACCAAACATCATGCATTTGTTTTCCCTCACCCTGTTGCAGTCCCTTTCCCGTCCCAGCTCAACCTCCAGCTTCACTCTCTCCATCCTCTCCTCCTGCAACGCCTCCTCCGTCCTCTGCACCTCTGCACTGATCTTATCCAGATGTTCCCGGTCCTTCTGCCAGACACACACACACACACATTAAGACATGTTGTGATTAATTCTGTATCTTCGTCACAGCGAGATGAGTGACGCAGCAGTACCTCGGCGTTACGCTGCAGACCCTGCCTCTCCTGCGCCCAGTGGGCTCTCCCCTCTCTCAGGGCGAGACTGGAGTCGGCCAGCTGCAGGGTGAGCTGGGCGGCCTGCAGACGGGCCTGGTGCAGCTCGGCCTGCATGTGATCCCTCTGAGATACCATGGCGCTCAGATCACACTTCAGGCCCTCCACAGCGCGCTCGCTCGTGTTCAGACGCTCCCGCAGGCTCCGCATCTCCTTCAGCACTGCCTCGCTCTCCGCCTGGCCATAAGAGCACAACATGTCATGGCTACGTGCGCTATTAATCTACACCCTCTTCTCCATCCCACCACTCCTCCCCATGAACATCTGACCTCTTTCCTGTGTGCAGTGGTGAGCTTCTGAGTGAGGGTGGTGATGGTGTTTTGGAGCTGGAGGACACTGGTGTCTCTTTGGGCCAACGAGTTCCTCAGACCCTGGAACTCTTTGGACAGACTTCTGAGTTCACCTTCTGTTTGCTCAAGCTTGTTCTGCAAAAGAACAGATGACATGACATGGGAGAAGAGGACGAGTAGGAGGAGGAGGACACAGACGCTGCGGGTACAGTAAATACCTGCAGGCTCTTTCTCTCGCTCTCCTCTTCTTTCCTCTGAGCTCCGGACCTCTTGGCTCTCTCCTTCACCCTGCACACAAATTTCACAATGTTACCGACAATCAACCTGTTCACGCTGCTCTGGAATTTCGGAAGGAGAGAGAGAGAGAAATGTCAGACCTTTCCAACTCTGTCTCTCTTTCCACCGTCCTGTCTGTCAGGAGTTTGATGTCCTCCTCCAGCTCTTTGATCCGAACCTCCCTTGCCTCCCTTGCATCCAATAAAGCATTCTTCTCCTGGGTAAGTGATTCCCGGAGAGCCTGCTCCTCCTGACAGAGCGGAGACATTTGGAATTTTTATGACGAACTCTTAATATATCGTGACAAAGACGAAGCTGCTTTAATAATAAGCTATTTAATATAATAACAGACATTTTCCTTTAATCGCTGTTACTTAAAGTTTTACAGTGAACGGAGGAGAATATTGATTAAACTTGACAGACTTGTGTTTTTCATTTGAGGACAAGGGGAAAGTCTTAGGCCTCAGGTCTATAAAGCACCTCCTGCTCCCGCTCCATCTCCTCTATCTTCTCCAGCTTCTGCTTCAGCTCTTCCTGCAGCCGGGCGATATCGCTCTCCAGCTCTTGGCACCGTCTCTCCCAGGCCTCCCTTGACCTCCTCTGCTGCTCCTTATCTTTCTCCCTCTGTCTGCTGGCCGCCTCCTGCAACTGCAGCAGCTCAGCCCGCTCCCGCAGACATTCCTGCAGTCGACTCTGACAGGAGACGGGAAGAAGCAGGATCATCATTGTGCTCTAACAAAAATACTAATTTCCCTGAGTAGAGGATGTGTTTTATCAGCGCTCTTTTTTTTTCTTTTTTTTTAAATAATTGCCTTATCGAGTCTGTCTTTGTGTATCTGTGATGGTCACCTGCAGCAGCTCAGCCCTGGGTACCACCAGCAGCATGCCGGTTCCTTCCTCCTCCTCATGGGGCTCCTCCTCAAGGGTCACCAGATCCTCAAGGGGCTTGGGGGCACAGAAGGTAAATGCAGGGCTGCGGGAGCAGACGTCGCCCTTAGCGTCAACATATACAAACTCATACTCCTGGGAGCTGGGCTTGGGTAGGTAGGAGGCTAGAAAACAAATAAAGAGTTATATTAAAATTAATGCACAGAGGAAAACAAATAAAGAGTTATATTAAAATTAATGCACAGATAAAAATAAGCCTGCTTTCATTTAGAGCCACATTCCTATCATATTTATGTAGAAAGCAGGTACAATGTAGATATTTCTGAAGATGCAATCAACTTATACTTAATAATAAAATAATTTATTAAAAAATATGAGTGTATGATATTATTGTTTTACAGTATATATCTCTGTTATTGTGATACAGTAGCAGTATCTGAAAATGCGGATCTATATTATAGATCTATTTTTGTGCGTAGTGCTGCAATACAGACTCCCGACACTAGGAGCGGAAGTAACATTGCTCTGCGCAGGTGCGCAAACGCCACGTAAACGTCACTCCGTTTAAAAATGGTCGCCGTCACTCGCGCGGTTTTTTTGGATTGCTGCTGAAGAGTCGCGTGAGGATTTGTTATTGTTCCGGGCCGGACGTTTCTCCATCCTACGATACATCATCGTCTAATCCATCTTATCCGGGTAAGTTTGCTAATGTCGCTGATTTCTGTAACTAATAACCGGAACCATCCCGGATCGACGCTAGCAAACCTTTGACACTGTTGCTAAATGTTTGTTTATGTTTGTGCTTTGCTTCCGGGGCTTTAACGCAAACGCGCACTTGTTTTTCATCACGTGTACATGTCTGCTGTTGTGATGTTTGTTTGTTTGCGCTGCGCGTGTTTTGCGTAACTTTAAGCTTATTTTGAGGATTGAAGCGGGTGAAACAGCTTCCGGTAAGATTAAGACAAATCAAAGTGGATTTGAGCTAAGCTAACGTTGCTAAGTCGACTGAGCTAACTCCAACTGTTCAGTGAGTAAAGTTAATTCTACATCGTTATACCCATAGACATATATACATGTATATATGTCTATATATATGCATATATGACTCACCGCTCCATGCGTCGTCTACGTATATATGTCTATGTTTATACCCCCCACCTCATATATGTGAACGCTCACTAAAACCCACCCCCTCCCATAACCATCTTGTCGGTTATTGGCTGGGACGTGGTTTGTTCTTGTTTTGGTGCACAGCCTGAGCCCCTAGTGTTTGTTTGACGTTTACGGCCCCAGGGCCTTGTCACAGTGTGTTCAGGTGGCAGGCAGCTAGCGGATCAGGGGGAGATGCCTACGATTTGCACGATCGCATAGTGCACCTTTTAACAAGCAGTTGTTGACATAAAGCTACTTATTATTAGCATCATTATTATGTGTTTTGAAGACGCCTAATGCGTTCGAGCATAATATCTGATTGTGGACAACATCCTCATGCTTTATCATATTAAGACAAGTCTTTTTTTTTTTTAATGAGATATGGTTAGAAAGGCATGTTGGCTTTCATTTAAGAACTCGATCATTGTACAATGATTGTGAATTAACTTACGGAGGTGGCAGAAAATATTTTGTAGTTAAACGAGTGAAACTGAAAATAATTGTGTGTTAATCACTTCTGTGTTTTTCTGTCAGGATTGAGTCATTGATATAATTTAAACTGAATTTGTACGTCTTTCTTGGTTTCTTGTCTGCTGTTGTTATTGGCATAGCATTGTGTCTGACTACAGTTTCTTTTCTGTTGTCCATATATGTTTTATAATATAACTGACATCTTTGGCTATGGCCATGTGGACCAGCAGCTAGCCACAGTCTGACATTACCCAGTCCGTAAAACAAACTAATCTAATATTCTCCTTATCTCACACAGGCCATAGCTTCATGTGTAGAATGATTTAGTTTGTTTCACAACGCATGTGCAGTAAAGGGGTGAGATGAAAACAGACAGGAAGAATGACATACAGCTAGGTTTATGGGCTGTATTGTAACTTATAGGACTGGCAATAGGTCACAGTGCAGGCAACTGTCTTTTTTAATTCACTGCATCGTTAGTGATAAGGGACCATCAGTTTTTTTTTTTCCCACTTTCTTTCCACTGCTATTCTTCCAATGAGGAATGACATTGACAGTATGCTTAAGTCAGTGATAAATCATTTTACCATGGGTCAGTGCCACACCTGCCGCACCCATGCCCCTTACACTGAATCAGGCTTATCAGTGGCCACTGACAGCCAGGACAGACTGAGCGCTGTGTTTGCCACTGAGTACTGGCCATTGTCTTTGTCATTTCCCAGCCTCCTGTTGACAAAATAAATTTATTCAAACCGTGACAAAGAGCGTGTCTGTGTTAGAAAAGGCCAAGTGTGGCATTTGTTGTCTGTATGGGATATGTTCTCCTTTCACATTGATGGAAATACACTTTTTTTTTCTTCCCACACTCGCTAGCCCTTTGCACAACAGACCAATTCACTTTACTGACACATCAATCTCCTACTGAAGGGTTTATGTTCATGTCCCGGCTAAACTAAAGGAAGTAAATACAGTTAGAAAACAAGGGCAGGAGTACCCTGGAAATGCACACAGCAGTTGACATCTGTGCCCTCTTGATAGTCAGTCGGAGCTACTGCCCAGACAAACGTGTGGTAGTCCTTCAGGGATGACCACCCCTCCTGTGGAAGAGAACATGTCTTCATTGTTATAATGTTTACATGCATATTTACATTTTTTGTGACGATAATGGCATTAGCAATACCTTGAAGAGTCCTATCCAGTCACTGCTGGCCCAGTTGTGCTGAGAGGTCAGTGTATAGTGGCAATCGACCCTGCTCTGAGGGAAGTAACTGCAGCCCACGTTCCTAAACTCCACTTGCCAGTCCTTGTCCATGGCAGCACAAAACAAACGAAGGCTAAAAAAAAAAACAATCCAACTTCAGTTCAAAGTTGTTTTAGGATACTTACTAAAAGTTTGAGGTAGAAAGTGACACATGTGGTAACGTGAGCTAATGGTGAAATAGTTTAGAGGTGAGTGCTGCAGAACAAACAGGAGAGGGCAGTCTGTGAATATTTATCCAGTGTAAGAAGATATCCTGAGTGACTGCACGCGAGGAAAGGACACCGACCTAAACCCCAGTGACAAGGTGGCCTTTGAGCAACAGGGCATATTAAATGTTTGTCAGCTGGAACTATTTCTGTCAGCTTCAACATTATTTACTATTGTACACTGTCACGTGTTGGTATGCAAGGCAGGGTGCCTGGGGGCCTCTGGGGCACAGGGGCTCAAATTCAACTGACATGTACTTTCTATTAATTTAAAGAAAATTCCTTAGACGTGTTAAGTACAGACTGTACTATTTATTCATTTAGCAGTGTGTGGGGTATTGACCTGACCAAGGTGGATGTACCTGGGTAAGGCATAAATTCAAATTTGTTAAACACATGCAAACTGTAGTAGTGTGCTAAAGGTCATAACAGTGGAGCAGAGATGATCAGAAAACCATTGACGTTAGGTGCAAGAAAAAAAAACACTGAGACTACTCAAACTTATTATTTGGGTCAAAGTGTACTGTAGTTACGTAGCATACACAGAACATATAGCCTCCTTTTATTATTTTGTTTATGTCTGTGGTACAGCCATAATAAAATATATTAAAAAGTTTTGGGTTTCAGTCAAGCAGGTTTCAGAGTTGAAGCGTGGGAGGAAAAACTTTTCTGCGAGACATTTTACAGATCATGTACAGTGGCTTCCTGTGGAGGGTTCACATTACTCAGCACGAGGCTCGAGGCCCAACAGCTGCACATGTCCACAAAACAATGTGTCAATGTAAGTGAGTAAAGACAGTCGTGTTGTCAAAGCCAACACGGATGGACTTTAATGAGTGGTTCATTACCGGTGTTGTTTTTTTAATGCGATGCGCGTGCACGTGACACGAGACAGTATCGGCTTTGTTTTGAGCACAAATACATCTGCGCACATCATCTCCGCCGTCCCCGAGCTGTGGCTTACCTCCTCCCTGTAAACAGTCTCAAAGCAGGCGTCTCGCTCACTGATGATGCTGCATTCACGGACCGGGAGAAAACAAGGCCAACTCTGAGCGATGGAGTCGCGCTGTCCTCGCGATCAGATCCCTTTTCCCCCTTTCCTTCCTCTAACCCGAAACAATAACAAAAAAAAAAAACAAAACAAAGCAAAACACAAGCACGACAGCCTCGCTTGCGCTGGGGGATTGTGGGAGTTGTTGTCCAGCGCTGCGATGACGCAGGTGCTAAAACGCCGCGCTGGAAACTACAACTCCCCAAGTTCAACGCGCACGAGCGGATGTCGCTCCGCAACGTGACGCGACGCGTGTCATCGGCGCCGTTGTTTTTCTCCCCGCTCTTTAACTCCCGCAAGCCAACTGGTTGTTGTCATGGCTGCCCAATAGAAATGACGGCTCTGCTCTGCGATGAGGAAAGCAACGATCGGCGGCTGCGCGCGGGCTGGGAGGGGCCATCATGACCCCTGTTTTCTGCTGAGGTGTCGTTTTCATCTGCAGCTGCTTATTTCATAGCTTGTAAAATAATATCTAGCTGACATCTGCATTGTAACTGCTTTGTTGTCAGTGTTATTGTAAGCCCACATATTATTGTTAATGCAGTGGAAAGGCACGTATATGTATATATGTGTACTCTATTTAATTTAATTAAAATAATAATAAAACACTATTTTCCCCCTGTAACCAGCATAAAACTTAATTATTTACAGTATTTATTTTTTGCAAATCACTTGAATGAGTGTCCCGCATGACTATTACTTTATCTGTCTAAACTGCATACCAGATTTTGTCACATGAGTCCATGTTTAAATGGCCTGAAACATCTCACAACTCACATTTGCCTGATATTACAGTGCTGGACAGCAGATGGCAGTATGCCATCTTAAAAAAAGACTTTGCAGTCAGGTTTGCAACATGCAGAGCATAGCCATAAAACCTTAAAACACACAGTGCATGCTCTTTAGCTTCCCGAGATGGCTCCATGGCCTTGTGGAGTCATCTGAGTGTATTTACATAATGCAGGAGAGGCATGATAAGGAATATACTATTTTAACGATGATGTCGCAGCACAGGATGTGACAGGGTGAAATTGAAATTGCTACACGTTGACGTCTCATCAGCTTTGCATTAATTGCAATACGTGTTAAAACAGAAGAGCAAAGTATATGACTAGTTGAGTGGTAGATGAGTTGATGTGAATCGATCTAAATTAAATCACGGTTAAAATCATTATCCAGGGACATAAGAAAATAAATAAATCAATAGCACTGTAGTTAGTGCAAGGCAAATTAGCAGCCGGAATTCTCCGGTCATAGAAGTGGAAATTAAAGTTGGTATTTAAAGTAATCATGCCTCAGCAGCCGCAGCTTAAATAATGCTCAGTCGGTGCTATAATAGTTATTGATGTTCTCATGCTGCCTATCGCCTGCTTATTTATCTCTGCTCATTGATGAGACAGTCCAGTCACACAGTTCTTTACTCCTCCTCAATTAGTAAGTCCAGTTTGGCTAATTTAGTCTGTTGAAGACACTATAAGGACGCTTCATGTAATTTTATGCCTGCGGACAGTCGATGTTGAGGCCCTATAAATTGTGTTTAAGTGGATTGTGGAGTAGTGTGCTGAGCGTGTGTGAGCAAAGCAGTGGCTCTCCATGCAGTGGGCTAATTAAATAGCTTGCACTGCAATGACATGCTTATTCAGTAGCTGCTGTTGATATGCGTGTTTTTTTTAAAAAAGATATAAATATAGAAAATAAAAATTCTCTTGCTTTACCCTTCTGCTTTGTTTTCAATTTCAATTAACCAGAATGAAAAGTTAGATATTCATTAATATAAAAGATCACTTTATGATTATATTTTTAAAATACACCACGTCTCCTTCTCGCAAATCCGTTTTTGCTAATTGGTCAGTGATTTTTGTGGTGCTGTTATTTCAGAGGACGTTACGACAGACCTCAGATAGCCTTGACTTTGAAGCGTCACTGTTGTGTGAAGTTAGAAGATGACTGTGCAGGAGGAATGTGAGGCTTCACACTAATAGAGACTAGACTTAAAGTGGATTGTCCATGAAACTGCTTGATCTTGACCTGGCTGCCTGCTGTTATGGCTCCTCTGTCTGTCATAACCCCTCATCCCCCAGCCCCTCCCCCAGCAACTGCGCGCACACACACACACACACACACACACCATCTGACATTACACATTTTTTTGGAAAAGTGTAAACTGCATGAATGCAACACTTTTTAAGCGAAAAATAAAAACACTATCAAGTGTTCTGGCAGAAAAGTCTTGCTATGCTGTTTATTTATTGGCTGCAGAACTATTTCACACAAATGTAATCCCTGTCGCCCGTTGATTTCTAGCAGCCTGGCTTGGAATTCCTCTCAATATAAGAAAATGGTATAGCCCCTGAGTGCTACTGCAGTTTTATTACCTGAGGTGGTCTGCCTGAATATAGCTTACCACATGTCTCATTCAAAGGGAATGGCAGGTATGTGTCACCAGCCATAAATTGCAGCTTGCCTTCAGCAGTAATCAGTTGCCAAGGAAACCTCAAATGGGATTATGACCTTCTGTTGTGTATAGGCAAGTAAACTGTTAGAGTTGTCAACATCCAAGAGACAAACACTAAAGATTTATGTCGGTAAACAGTTTATTTCCTCGTCATACTAAATTAATGCTTGATTTGTCTGGGAATAGAATTCCAAGACCCCACCCCCCCTTACCAAGACATTATGTAGAGCAGTTTGAGCATTTGTGAATTAAATATTGCCCATCGCTGTGAGGTGAGTAAGGTAATCAGTGACGGCTGTGACAGTGTATCGGAGGAAAGGAATCGGAGGCATTAAAAACAAAGAAGGAGGGAATGGGAGCAGAGTGCCTGGAAGGAGGGCAGAGTGTTGGGAGGGCGGAGATGGAGAAATGGGGGACGGTAGTATTTAGTATGCACGGCCAAGCTGCCCCATCTGCTTAGCGCAGCAGTCCCTGTCGTATAACTGTCTACAGGCCGTGGGCCACATAAAGAATGTCTCAGATTTGATGTAATTCCGCAAAATTAATGACAGCTTTACTCAGTGTGGGCCGTGAGGGAATGATTAGTGTTTGATCGTCCATCTGATCAGTTCCCTGGGCTGGCTGCAGGGGAGATGCTCCACTATATGCCTGCATGCCGCCTATGGGAAGCACATATGCACACACAGATACACCTATCCCACTTTTTTTTTTTCCTTCGGCCCCCATGCTCTTGTTTAGGTTTGAATCCTGGTTCCGGATTCCCTCAACACAGACAACCAGTGACTTGTTAAACTCACACCTACTGATGGGATGGACGCGGGTCCCGCCGGTGGCGCGATTGTGCACAGGGCAGTATTTCAACGGAAAGTGGGCCAAGCAACATGCAATTTAGAGAACTCAGAGGTCACACTATGACCCTTTACAAGATGCGCTTTACTGCGGTTGTGATTGGAATTGGGTATTAGTTTTTAAAAGAGATGGGGAATGGATTGGGAATTTGAGTGAAAAATTGATCCGCTGAATGGATTGCAGGAGCTGGACAAGTGGAATTCCTCTCCTCCTTTTTAATTCAACCCACCCCACCCCACCCCCAGCCCCACACACACACACACCCACCTCTCTCCTTCTCTTGGGCTACTGCGTTTACAAGCGAACAGGGCATTCTGTTTTACAAGTGAGCCTGGTGCGTCTCGGTGTGCTAGCAACATTAAAATTGAACCCGTCTTATCTGTGCAAAGCGCGAGGCTTTACATCAGAGGCTGTCATGCTGCTGCCATGAGGCTCCTATGTGCTTTAATGTCATGTGGTGCAGAATGCATCAGAAACCCGGCGGACAATTAAAGGGAGCTGATAGACAAACAAGTGATTGAAGGTCGGGATGTTGGATTGTGGAATGTGAGGTGGAGTTGGGGAGGGCAGCTTCATCGCTGGGTGGTTTAGTGTTGTTAACAAGGCCAAGTCCGACACATGACATGCACTTCTCCGCCAAATCAAGGGTCATCATCACTTTCTGACAGACGGGTCGGGGGGGAAATGCAGTTTCCTGGTCCAGTATGGAGCACGTGCAGCCCAATTCAGGAAAGGCTCGGGGAGGGTTGTGTTTCTGCCAACACAGATTGTTGGACAGATTGGCAATCTTTCACTTTGTACAGACACGGTGTTTTTTCCCCCTGAAAATCGTGGGCCATTATAACAAATGACTTGCAAAAACACCATTAAAGTAAACAAAAAAAAGCCTCTTGCATCTGTTTTGATGCTCGGCCTGTTCCAGTTCAATTCCGGCTCGTTTCATTATCCTCTTTTTTCCTCTCAGTGTTTTTTTTTTTTTTGTGCATTTTTGAACTCTCTTCCATAACTGTGTCTTTCCAAATTACTTGAACGTGTTTCCTCCCGCCTGCCCCCCCCTTTCCCAATCGGCATCCTCTGATCTCCTTTCATTCTGCTCTCTTTCTTGTCCCCCCCACCCCACCCCACCCCCACCACCCAATTGCTTTCTTTTTCTCCACCTCATTTTATATTTTTGGCTGAGCCGGGGACCTTTCTTAGCGCAGTGACCTTTCTGGTTTTAAATTAAACCCCACTGCGGCGTGTCTCTCTTCATAGACCGCCAGTTACGAGCCTTTGGAGAACCGCAAAAAAATAACGATTCTGATGAAATGGGACCTTTTAAAAAGCTCTTCCAAATTCCTTTTACATTTTTCTTCCCCCCTTTCTGGTCGCATTAATATTCACACTAATGAAGAACATCCTAAAGAGCAGAGCATGGAAAATGTGAGATGAGACGCATGCACATGTCTCCCGGCATGCACATCATACACACACTGTTGCTCATTGCTAATGGCTTCTAATCAAATGCCATGAATGTTTGAAGTGATTTATGGGATCTGGGCAGCCTCTGCTTGCAATGTGATTGCTTTATCAGAGAGAGACCATTTTTCAATGGATAACTCAGTTTGTGGCCTTTTTAAAAGAGAAGATAATTTCTTTGTACATTATGTGATTAATCAGCTTCTATTAAATTGTGTTTCGATGATGAAGAGTCTTTTACTGTACTGATGGCCTGTTGTTACCTGGACATTCTGTGTTTGTTCCAGTACGGTAATTCACATATGTCCATAATTACACAGTATGTCAACAGGTTAGTGTTGCTGTAGGGGGGAATAGGTGATGATAAACATCAGTGCCCTCTCAGAGGACCTCCCAGGTGCCAAGGGAGGCTGTAATGACCATGTTCACTATCGCCAACCTCTGGTCACTTGTGCATAATGTAGTCCTGCTTTCAGAAAACGTAAATATGGAATTGGACTCATCCACCAAAAAGAAATGTCCCAATTATGATTCGAGCAACATGGGCATTATCTGCTCCCCAAAGCCACAATCCAGCCGTACCTGTTCATTGCACCGCGATGAAACTCAAGACATAGAAAGCCATTGCAATTACTTTGAATAATGACAGCAATTAAACTCTCCAATAGGGCTGACCCCAGAATGCTTTGAGGCTTTGGCCATTGTATCTCATAAAGTCGCATACATTGAAATGTGAATTAGTGATCGAACATTATTCAGTAAGAATTAGCAGTAATTATTATTATTATTATCATTCTCAGGACATTTAATAGTGATAGTTTTGTGCATCGTGTGATGTAGTCACATTACTAGTGTGTGACACATGTGACCATGTGATTGGCTGTTATGTTAAATCAGTGCAATCAAGATGTAAAAAGGTCAAAAAATTCAAAATTTGAGAATATAAACTGATGCCATTGACATCCATAATAACCCCCCCAGGTGTGTTCATTTCTTTGTAATTCTCACTGTTGTTTCAAAGCCACAAAATGAAGTGAAGGCTGAGCTCAAGGCTGTTTGGGCCTTATGGGAAAAAGGATGACAATGAGTTGTGTCTTGGATGCGCTGTAAATTTAGGTCAAGAGCTACAAAGTTTTACTTGTGATTACATGTGTGTGTGTGTGTGTGTGTGTGTGCGTGTGTGCGCATATAACCTTTATTTATCCAGGCACTCTCATTCAGATTACACTCACACAGCAGTAGACATAAACACAGAGATGATGCCAAAACAGTATTCAGTGGAATTACAAATTAAAATGTAAACTCGTAAATCACACAGCTGTATGAGATCTTTTGTAGGTCTAATTTAATCAGCTGATCATATAATTTAAAAGGCAGATTTTCCAAATTCTCCTCTTTTCTGTGAATTATTCTTTTTTTAATGTTTTATTTTCCTGGGATATGCCTAGTGGCCTTAAAGTTGAGCAGAGATGTTGATTAAGACAGCTTTATGAGACGACCGTGATAAATAAAGATAATGGTTCGTAATTCTCCTCTTATTGATAATTATGGCCAGCCTGCTTGTCCATGAGGGTGCACAGTGACTCGTATATTCATCTCCCTTAATGAAGCATAAAGTACAATGGTATTCTGGAAGGGGTTAGCACCATGCTGGGAAGATGGCTGGATGTGAGCACATTAGTGCGGCACTTCTTCCAGTTACATATTCCAGGCCGTAAAATTTCCACTGACACCCTCAGATTCAGACGCAGTACTAAGGAGGGGGGGGTGGGAGGTGGTGGTGGAAAATTCAGAGCAACCAGTGACTTGCCGTGGAAATATGCAGACATCAAATACGCTCGTTTTCTCCTCTCTACAGATTCGTATTCTGCACCAAAGGCGAGCACAACGTAGCCTTGAATATTAATCTCCCTACTTATATGGGCTGCGTCTTGCATGCAGAGATGATTTCTGGGGCCTCTCTCCTAAGGTGCTCCTTGTAGCCTTGGTAAACCTAATGAATTATGGGCCAACCCAGTTAAAACATGTGTGGTATTACCCCCATTCCAGGGTGTGTCCTCCTGGGTGTCTATGAATCACTGATCTCATCAGACTGGTTCTCTCCCCTCCCTGCTCTTCATCTCGCGCTCTCCTTTCCCCTCCCTCTCTTTTGCTCCCTTCCCCCATTCCCTGTCACACTCCAGTCCCCCAGGGCATCTGTCTGGGGTCTGCCAGGCTCATCAGTGGAGGAGAAGGGAAGGCTAACTGGGAGCCTGTGCTGGCTGTAAATCTGACAGTGCAGAGGAGGGAGGGGAACCTGCAGTGGCCACACTTCCACTGCAGCCCATCAGGTCCATCAGGTCCATCCCGGTATACTGAAAAAACCCCTTGGGCCTAGTTCATACGTGGCATCGATGTGATCCAGTCACAAGAGTGTCAGCTATTAGTAATGTCACTTCACACCTGGCATTTAAATGGTGTGTCCACATCAGCCATATATTTAGGGTGTAAACAAACACTCGCAGTGTTAAGACTGGTTCGTATTCCTGTATCGTATGTTCCTGGTGAACCAATCCAACCAAAATGTTAATGTGCTTGTAATATATTTATGTGTTGTTTATGGAAACACTGATAAAGCAAGCAGGCCTTGTGTCCAAAATGCACCAGTGGGGCACATTACACGTATGTAGGGCTGTCCAGCTGTTATCGGATCACCTAAGGTGAAATGTCAGTTGGCTGTGAGCACTTTCATCGACGTGTGCAGACACATACATGCGCACAAATACGCGACGCGGCAGTTTGTGCCCAGGTGTTCCCCGCCATCACCCAGCGTAACTTCACTGCAGTCAGCCAAACTTGTTTTAACCTGTGTGTGACGATGAGCTTCCACGCCATCTTTACCATAAGAAACCAGCATGCATGTAGATATATATGAATGCATTAACGGGCCTTTTTTCCCTGAATCAGGAGTGACTGTGTTTTTTGCATCAACAATACTTGTTTGAATTCAAATGGTTCTTTCCTAGAAAAAGGGTGTTGGCACATCCGAGCTGATCAGAGTGGACGGCGTGCTCCCGGAGAAGCGAGAAGAATTATTTAATCCATGGTGCTATGCAGAGGTAATTTCAATCTCAGAGTAGCAATAAAGCCCCACACAGATCTGGACTGCAATGCAGTGTGTGTGAGCCCCGCTCTCCCATACCTACATACATTTAGCTGGGTGTGACACCATTCCATACACAGAGACACACACACCCTCCCTCTCCTTATCTGAGAAATAAGCATTTTTACAGAGTTTGAGCTGTAAAAGGAGAGGAGCAGATAGCCCATAAATCTAGTCATAAAAACGTTAAGTTGTCAGAGGTGCCATCAGCTATCAATCGTGTGCGGCAAGCTGATGAAGGGGAAATAGGTGATAAAAAACAGCATTTTAGGGAAATTATGTCCAGTCTTCCATTTGCGAAGTGCTGCAGTCGCATCACGGCGGAATCTTAATCACTGGCTGGTGTGGTCAGGGACTGTTCCTTGGTGTGACAGCGAGGAGGAGCACACCCTGGTGGGAGGGTGGGATATGGAGGAGGAAAGGAGAGCCAGAGGGAGGGAGGGGAGGGGTGTGGGGGGCAGCGTTGTAGAAAATTATACAACTAGCATAAATCACTTCTACACTACCGTTTTTCTCTCTCTCTCAATTTCTCACTTCCCCCATCTACCTCATGCGCCCTCTTCCTCGTTCTCTCTCTCTCTCTCTCTCCTTCATGGCCGTGCATCTCCCTCTCCTCATTTTCACTCCCACTGCTCCTCACCCTGACGCTCCCCACTGGCTCTCCACCCTGCGTTCTGACTCCTGGTACCTTCCCATGTGCTTTATCTGAAACACTGCAGGTCACCCTCGCTGCCCCCCCCACTCTCCATCCATCTCGACTTCATTTCCACTGCGGTTTGTTTACATGCTTTCTTTATTGATCGGCCTTTTGTAGCCCACTTGGGATTTATCCCCCTGTCCATGGGACTGTATTGGTGAAGCCTCAGATTGACTTGTCTCCGTGAGATGGCTCAGATATGGTCTTTTTCCCGAAATAAAGAAAACACAATCTGCGCGGCAGCTTATTTCACACTTTATCAGACAGAGGATTCTGTCTCGCGTCTTTATTGTTGAATTTTTCTCCCCGAATCGGAAAAAAAAACAACAGCAAGCAATGCTTTTATGTCCAAAGCCATTTTAATTCAAGTTGGGGTTTCATCGAAACTGCTGCAAGACGACTGCTGTAAATTTTCTACACCCTATAGCTGTTTTTATGGTAACCTGTGCATAGCACAATGTGTCTTAAGCACATCAGTGTACAAGTGTGTGGGCTTTGAGCACCAAGAAATGATCTAAAGGCATCATGTGATCACACCCATGCCTATTGAATTGATAAATGCCTTCATTGTCTGATCTGCGACTCCCCCTTTAATCTAAGGTCATTTGTTAATTAATTTCAATAGTCCTCACAGGCTCTGCCTCTGCTCCGCTGCTCTTTGTTGAGTGATGTCATTCTGCACTGTGCAGACTTTAAGCCCTGTGAAATAGATGCAGTGATGCATGTTCATCTGCAGTGGCCCCTGTGGTATATTCTGCCCTGTGTCCATTTATCAGTGGAAGGTGTTAGTGAGAACAAAGCGCTCCTCCAGGAATGAGAAGTGGCAATGTCGTATTTTCTCACCTTACACGGTGAGAATGGGGGGTTGACTCGTGTGTGTGTGTGTGTGTGTGTGTGTAAAAAATGATATACCGCACAGAGCAAATGTTCCCGTCCTGATGAGTTTATGAAGTTATAATGTTCACGCAGGACTGCCACAATACCGGCTTCATTCACAAAGTTACTCATCACCTACCAGGTGGTTCTCTGTGGTCCAGGTGGTTTATGTTGAGACATTAAAGATGCTCTGGCAGTGATCCCTGCTGGCGGTGCCTTGTGTCAGGGGCTGTGCTGCCACCTTTAGTTAGACCGAGGTACTGTAATGCAGTACCCATTCCCTCAGCATCAGATTTTGGTGGGCTACTCTGCAGTTCAGTCACACAGCGTGTTGTTTGTGACAGAGGGTAGTTTTACTGCATTACAGCGAGGGTGCCAGTGAACATGCAGGCTTTATGTAAAGCGGACTGTCGCAAAGATATACTGTCCAACTGTGTTCTAAGCTGTTTTTCAGTGTGTATTAATGCATAAAAAACAACTATGTTTTAACTAGCCTGCATGTGTCATGCTTTATATTTGTGAATAATTTGACAGACACCTGTTTTAACAACATTAAACGTTGGTATCTAGTGTTGCTGTTGCTGCTTTAAGTTGTGAACATGTTTTTTTTTTCCTGGTGCACAGCAACACACACTGGGTACAAGTTTAGATTGAAAGCGTGCCATTGAACAGCCATGAGTATTCATAATATATATATTGATTCACAGAAAATGAAAAGTACATGGTCTGATTTCAGCTGGATGGTTGTGTATTACTGTTGTAAATGCAGAGATTTCCATATTTTTCATGTTCCCAAATAAAGGAGACTTGTGATTCCCTTTACCCGTGGAGGTGGTTGACGCATACAAAGGATATTGAATTGAGATCGTTAAAAGATATCACCTGTGTGCGGACGTCACAAACTTTCCTGCGGTGCTGTAAAATGACTTGCTAAAATCATTGCTAACGTTAAGGGTCATGTCACAATTTAAAAAAACGACAACAAAAAAACAGGAAGACTAGTTTCTTTTGGTCAGGTAGCAGTTTTAATGTGTATTCATTTCAGGTGACATTTATCTGCATACTTGCAAACCTCATAATCATATGATGTGTCTTTGATGTGATTGTTGTTTTCATGAGGTTTTGCAGATATGATAAACGATAAACGGGTATGATAGACATATATCACGTTACGTTACGAGTCAGATTCTTACACAATCTTGATGCATCTCACTGACATTAACCCCCAGGCACTGCAGATAGTATAAACAACAATAATTTGTACAAATACATAAGATGTAGTGCATATCTTCAGGGTTATACTGTTACAGGGAGTGGTTCCCTGGTCTGATGAAACGTTAGTGCAGTGACAGCTGCATCTGACAGGGGGCAGTCGAGCACACACATCATGGCAGCAGAGGACAACATACACTCCCTCTGCACACCTCCTTCTCTCAGCAACATTCCCCTTTTTCTGTCTCTCCATCAGAAGCCACTTTAAAGCAAATTTCAAATTAAGCATATCTGTGTAATGTTATGTGAATAATTGCCGAGATTAGAACCACTAACTGTATTTAAATCATGTTAAGTCGTGGACATGTAGTTCTGCGAAGCACTTCTTTAATTATAAGCACTCACTGGATTATATCTGCGATTAATGTTCTCTTCATTAGCATTAAATCATGCCAGTCATTTTCATTTGGAGGTCAAATGAGGCAAAATGAGGGATGAGGAGAAGATGATATTATCTATAGGAGGATGTCGGTGCGATAAAATCGTGGGGGGGGGGGGGGGGGGGGGGGGGGGGGGGGGGGGGGGGGGGGGGGGGCTGTGTTAAGACTATAACGCATTAATGTTAAAGCATTCAAAAAGTTTAAACAGCGCACATAAAAAGAACATTTATTCACTCTCCAAAGTAAGCTTGCCGGTTACAGTTCAATGAATTCAAAATGTGGAGTTGTAATTTTGTGCCCATAAAACTATTGAAAGATTCTCGTTCATTTCACTACTACTCATTTCACCAGTCGCCCCATTTATGAGCAATAAGAAATAGATACATTAATGTTATTGCACATTTGAATAATGGTGCCGCACTAAACTTCCTACCGAACGCTCACAGAATGGTTTTGTGTTTTTTTCCCCCAAGTTATTCTAAACTAAAACTCAAATCAAGCAATGATTCCAGGCCACTAATGATGAAGGTTTGAAAACAGCTTCCATTTTATACAATAATTTATATTCATTGTAATGCTGCTTTATGTCTTTATAATAGAACATAATAAATTAAACATTACTGTTTGTTTTCACTTACAAGCAGTTTGTTTCCTCCCTCTCGGCACCGACTGACGTTTTCATTAGACGCTGTTTGGTGCATTTCTTCAGCCTATGTTTGCTGGAAAGTATGCTGATTGCAAAAGTACGGGGCCGTGCAGCACACTGTGTAAGCCTGTTTGTTATTGTGCTATTAAGATGATTACATCCTAGGTTCAAACTTGTTCTTTTTTTTGAGCCCAGCGTCACTTCTGTTTCCTCGGCCCTCCATCGACGAAAAGTCATAAACCTTTTTTTTTTTTTTTTTTGCTTTTTTGTTTCTCCGAGCAGTCATGTTAAAAGAACACCTGTAACTCGACACACAGGCCTCCCTACTCAAACGCCAGGGACAACTTTATGACTCATGGGAATGGGGGACGGACGCACGGGTAAATAGATAGTTTGTGTACAAGCTTCTCGCCGTCGAGCATTCTCTTGGCTTCAGACATCTGAATGGGGGCCATTTTGGTTTGGCCTTGTGTTTGCGCAGTCCTGGGATTGTGCAGGCTCTAGTGGGGGATGGGTGGGCTGCTGCCGCTACCCTGAAGACTCCTGTTAATGTTTTAGTCATTCTGGAGCCCCTGGGCTGGGAGACAGATTCAGTCAAAAAGCATTTTAGCACCCTCAGGTCCTCAGAGTGATTTACTGCGTATTTGGACATCTGCAAAGGGCTTTTGCACCTTGAAATTCTTTCTCTCCCACTTGGTCTATCCCTCCTCGCAGTAGTAAACCCTTGGGAATGTTGTGTCTTACTGAGTCACCTTGATGGTATCCAAGGTAGAGACACTTCCTGTCACCTCCACCTTTCCTTCTGCTCCTCCATCTTATCCACCTCGTTCTCCTATTACCTTCAAACCCTCTGCTCGGGCCCCGACCACACCCATCGGATTTAATGCTCCCCTTTCTCTTGGCCCACCTCTTGCTCACCAGCTGGACACATCAATCCACGTGACAGGTGCTTGTCAGTCTGCGCCTTACTGGGCAGCAGCCGAAAAAGGAAACACAACTCTTAGACACCACAACTCGGCCAGGGGTCGAGGAGAGAATGTGTCAATATATGAACTTGTCTTTATTGGTTTTCTATCCTTCCCTAACAAGACAAGTGTAGGTAACAGATAAGCAGTTATGAGTAAGTTGCGTTGCCTTGTCAAGTTGTATTTATTGCTTTGTTGCCTATGGCGGCCACTCTGTGTCAAGTGAAGAAGAGAGCCGTCAGTGGTCATCAATAACAGGTCTGTGTGGTGTGGGTGGTGCAGGCTGTGTGGCATGTGTTTTAGAAGTGATGGCCAGAGGCCCTCTGTCTCTGCCGCTCTGAAAATATGGTGTCATTAGCATCTGTGTCTCCATAACTGGGACTGTTGGTGAAGAGGCCCAAACATATCTGGTATGCGGTGTTTAGGAGGCACGCAGACAGGATAATTGCTGGGCAGAATCTGACCGCCGCGCCAGACTTTCAAGTGTTCATTGCCTTTGAGCGTTTTACACCCCAAGTGGTTGAATAGCCCAGGGGAAACAAGGTCTGCGCTGATTTATAGCTCGCCCTTAAATCTTTTGTTTCTTAAGACCGAGGATAACTTGGACAGCCACCTACGAAGTCATCTTCAAATTGAGTTTGTAATATCATTAGCGCTTGAGTGGTTAGTCACATAACATAGTGGTTGAGTCGTAGAAGCACACACTTAAAAGAAGAAACATTGTGCAAAGCTTCCTATCCATTAATGACGCATTCGCTGAAATGTTGGCTGGATTTCATAACCACTGCGCTCCTTCTGCCAGTACCAGCGATTAAACACAAGAACAAAGTGTTCTCGTTGTGGTGGTTAGGGCAAATCTGACACAATACCTGCATATAAAATTATTTGTTTGTTAGCGTTGGTTTGCTGCAGCATCTTTCTTGTGTGCTACAGTGTTCAAGAACGGGGGAACAATAAATGTGCGGTTACGGTCGTTGTCTGCCGTGAATCTTTTGTGTACGAATGCACAAGCGAGGCTGTGCGAGCACTACGCCTGAAGTTTAAGTGTCGTGTCGCCTCCTTTATCTCTCCCTGCTTCCCTTACTTTCTTGTTAAGTCGCACAAAAAGAGTTCATAATTAGTTGCATATGGTGCTCCACTGGCATACCCATTTATTAGTGTGTTGGCAAGGCATAGTTACAGTCAAATGTTATGTCTTGCCATAAACATATTTATTGTTATATTATACACTTGTGTGGATGGCACAGTGATTGACACCACAGTATGGGGCGGAAAAAGGCAAAGTGGCTATGTATGACTGTTTATTCCATCAAGGGAAAATTTGTAGTTGCACAACAAACAGAAAACAAAGTAAAGTACTGCTTATTCTTTGCTACAAGTATCTTCTTGTTACCATATAATTTCCGTGAATCCACTCCCTCAGAATAAGATGCTTTTGTGCGTCTTAATAAGGGGTGTAGGTTTAGTTGTGTGAGAGAGGTGTTGATTTAGTCATATTGTACATATTTTTTTGCACTACCACTCCCAAGTCTACGCAGTAGGTGTATGCAAATAAACCCGCTCTTTCACTATGTCATGTAATAAAGTGACAGATACATGCCAGAGAGGGTGACGTGTCTGTCGCATGTGCTGATCCACACAATCTCTCGCTGATGATACTGCTTAAAAAAACAGATCAAACAAATCCGTTAAAGCAAATTATCTATGCACAATAACTGTATTATTATTGCTACCTTAGCACGCCCAGTCCAAAGAGGGGGACTTTTGGCTCCTCTCAGAGTTTGGCTCAAATTAGAGCTGGAATATCTCTCCGTTTGGACAAGCCCCTGTTTAGCCCTCTAAGGCATGGCTTGAAGTATGCTCAACCTTAGCCAGCAGCAGCCGCCATTGCTTGCCAACACTATAAATGCCCAGATGTCAGTACCTAAGCAAAACCTGACATGCGGAAAAATGATTAAGACAAACAGAGTCTCTAATACACATGTAAAACACCAACGGCTACGTGGAGACAAATATTTGCTTGAGGTTACTCTATTAAATTAAAACTATAACTGACAGAATAACTAGTGCAAACTAGTTATCAAGTCAAACTGTAAAATTTCAGTGATGCCAACATTTCATGTGATCCACAGTGCTTTACTCACAGTAATGACTCATTTATGCAACCTTGAGTTTTGTAAGTATGAAGTGTGTTTGTGTGTGTGTGTGTGTGTATAGATGCTGACATATATCCCATTGCACTACTTGTCAAAAAAATGCTCTCTGCTTATTTATTTCGAGTTAACACACTGGAAATGGACTGACGTGGTTTGTAGTTATGGTGGACAGGAGAGTTGGATGCCTGTAGTGAGACTGATTGACAACTGCATGTAACTGGAAACATATGAGGCCTAATTACGTAACATCCGTCTTTGCAGTAACGGAACATGAGCTCGAACTTGCAGGTGTTTAAGACAAAATACTGCTAAATCATATGGGAATATTGTTGAAGAGGGCAGGAAAAGTCTTGGCTGAGCAATGTTGTGTGAAGGCATACTTCCTGCATTTGGTCAGAACTGGACTGAAAAATAAAGATCTCTCTCTATGTTGTAGTCAAAAGTCGACAAAACCAATCTGTACTCCAATTGTCTTTGCCTCAAAGCAAGAGGATCTGTGGTTTGATTAAAAATACTTCTTTTTCTCTTTTGCAAGAATTTTATGACAATGGTATTTGCATATACTTGTGTAATTATTCACAGGGATGCTTTAAGGTTCCAGACATGGGCGTATGCCCATGCAGACATGGAAAACCCACCAGAGCAGAGGGAAAAGTGCTTAGCTGAAGGGAATTAAAGGCCTTGTCAAATCACTGTTGGTAGTTAATGCTCGAGAGAAACAGCAGCATCAGTCAAGATTGATGCACCTCAGAAAGTGATTATGCATCACAGCTTTTGCAGTTTTCGACAACTTAAGGACCTGTGCTGAATCCAATCATAAATAAACAGACAGCCACCTACTCTGAAAGTTAAAACAAGCAATTGGTGTAAATTGTAAATTTCATTCCTAAATTTACAGCCTGAGTTCTTCATACAAAAACTGACAGTAAGTGACTGTTAAACAAGATTTAAAAAAAACAGTTTATTGATTGTAAAAGGTCTAGTAAAGAAGAATTTTATTTTTGAGTTACGATGTGATGAAAAAACAGTGAAAAGCTATGGCTCATGAAATATCCATAAATACTCATAATATAGCCAAAAACTGGAGACGAAGCTATGTATGATAGTTTTTGTTACACCTAATTTGCAAAGAGAGTGTACTAAAACATACTCCTTGTATGTGTCAGTCAAACATTACACTTCTAAGATGAAAATAAAAAGTCCTATGAAGTGTGTTGCCCACAGTAAAAAGATAACATATCCTACTTTTGAGTATTAAATTATACAGTACAACTATTACAGAGAATTATATACAAATTACACAGAATAAGTAAACAGCATTCAGTGTTAGTGGGCTGTGTGCACTTACATTTACACCACCACTCACCACACAGGAAAACGAAACCAAATTACACATTTTTGTTAGTTTACTTGAATGAACACAGTATTTTGTATCATACTCTTAACTATTCTTGCTACTTTTTGTTTTGTGTTTAAATTGACATTAAAAAAGGACATTTTGGATCTAAGCTGCTTTAAAACAGAAAGTCCTCGCCATAATCTCCTCTCAAACTATGAAGAATAATTTTGTTTTTATAACTGAGGTTGACTTACCGTTTCCACACCATTTAGAATGTTACACTTGAAATGAGAAGTTTAATCACTCCATCTATCTGCATCTGTTTCTCGCAGTCTTTACGCAATCTGTTTATTTTCACTGTAAACCAATCCAACCATGAAAATCAATCTTGCTGATTTACAGATTTCACTGCAGCCAGGTTGAATCACCTTATGTGCGTTTATAGCCATCGTGCTGTGTGTGTGTGTGTGTGTGTGTGTGTGTATATACTGTGTCTTAATACAGCTTCGCTGTGTTGGCAAACCATCTTGTTTGGTTTCTATATAATTTAGTCTTGCTTGAATGGTTGTGTTTGATTGAATGGTACCACTGGCCCACATGGTGATATAATGATCTGTCTGTTTTTGTGTGTGTATAGCTAACACCTGTCTGTTGGTGTCCATCACTCAGTAGATCATGTTGTGAATTGTTATCATGCTGGAGCTTGCCACATGTCAGCCACATTCGGCCCATTTTCATAGCTGATACAGAACTAGTGCCTTAATCTTACCCTTGGGCTGTTTGTCGGCAGTTAATCATAATGAATAATTCAACAAATAAATGGCTCAACAAATGTAGTACAGCAAATACTACAGAATCATCCTACAGCCAAAACAGATCTGCTGCTCCCAGGCTGTTATTTCCCAAATTAAACCATCAATTAAAGTCACAAGCTCCAGTGGTATCACAGACTGCTACTTTAACTCTACATCACACATTAAACCTGTGACCGTAACAGATTTTTCTTTTTTTCTTTCTCCTTATTTCAGAAATAGATTTAAATCCAAAATATAGCGAGGGTGTTGATAATTCCCAAGCAGTCTAGATGCTAAAAGGCTAAATCAGGCTTGAATGGAAAGTCACACCAATAGGGTTTTTTTTGTTTTGTTTTGGGGTTTGTTTCTTTAAGAAGCTTGAACGTCACGTTTATTACTTCATTTCGATATTTTTAAGGTATTTCTATGAAGCTGTTAATGGCGGTTGTCTTTCAGTGCCCTCTCTGAAACTGGAACAACCATCCCTGTCCATGCCAAACAAAGGATGTTGCAGGGAAACAAAGGAGGTTGCAGTGAATAGGAGCAGAAAAGCACACAAATCCTTTATACAACTGGAGGTAGACCTGCCACAACAGAATAGTAAAGCTCGTCTTGTTAGACTTCTGGTATCTCCTTTGCCTCATAAACTGGTCACACATAGCCTCATTCATTAGCAGGAATCTACAGCCGCTCCACCACATGTACCACGCTGTATTCTGCCATAGCTGTGCTTTTAGCAACAGTACAGCACACAATGACAATGCTAATATGCTAGTGTTTACCCAGCAGTAGTTCAATGAGTTAATATTCAAAAATGTGAACGTTTACACACCAGAGGCTGTCTTCAGAGTCATTTTTAATTATTTGCTTGGCGCTGCAATTCTATGTATCAACACAGCAGTAGAATCGACTGGAAGACAAACATTTCCCAAGACCAACGTTTCTGAAAATTCAGAACAATCATTTAAATTTTAAATTCAAACAGTGAGAACAGGGATCAGGCTTATGGGAATATCCCGATGGCCTATTTTTTTACCCATGTTGCTCATATTTATTTTTATTTTTGTTTGCATGTCATTCCTCATGTTTCTGCAAGGCCTGTAACTAACCATGCAAACTTATTTCCAATGCTGTTTCAATGTCGTCTCCATCACTGGCATAAAAACAGAGAGTCTTGTCTTTGCTGTTACTGGGGCATTTTTTTACAACCTCGCTGACAAATGTCTGATTTTAAATGATCGACGTCATATGTAACTTGGCGATGAAACAATTGAAGGTGTTTTGTGCAGCTGTTGAAAAGCGTCATTAGGTTGGCGCCCAACGTAAACAGCAGCACAACAGCTCATGGTTTTACAAGAGCAGGTAATATGAAAGCTCCACAGTTTACATTATTAACTCAAGTAGGACTTTTAAACAATATTTCCCCTTCTATTCTCACATTCTCAAAATTACCTAAATGTTAACTTGCCTTGAATCCAAAGTGCATTTATATTTTTAGGAGTGTTGCCATTGAACACAGTTTTTAAAGATCTCTAGTGGTAGTATCAACAGGTCAAGAATTTTACTATGAAAAGAGTTAACACAGCTGGAACATATAGAAACAATCAGTCGTCGTCGTTTTTGCGTGACTCAATCTGCTTTGTACACAGATCTTTGCTCATTTATGCCCAAAATACCGAACGTAATCGTGTTGAGTGATACCAGACAAAGTAGATCTATCACATCATGTCGAATGGCCAGCAGCTTTAGACTTCATATACATTACTTAGTGAGTGATGCCCACAAAAGCATCAGACCGTGGCTCGCTCTGATTGCCAGTTTAAAGGGCTCTGGCATTTTTATAGCTCTCCTAATACCATTACAAAGTATTACTTCAACAGCCGGGCTCTCGCCTTTGCTGTAGAATTCGATACAAGAGGCTGTTTGCTGTGATCACTCGAGACAACACAGTCGAGAAAAAGGGTTTTTATTAGGGCTGCATAAGGACATTCTGACTTCCACATTGTCAGTTGTGGTCGGACTGACTTTATTCAACTGCCAAAACCACAACATATAAGATGATGAGCATCTCATAGGTAAACCATGCATGAAAATCTCAAAACGCTATTATTTAATGGGGTCATTTAAAAAAAGGAAGCTTACACAGTTGGAAGGGTCATAGCCCAGATGGTGATTTTTCTCTATGCAGGGATTGTTCAGTTACTGGTGTTACATTAAACCAATGTTAGAGTTAGAATAAAATTACCATTAGGAAAAATAAAAGTGTGTTTGATTAAGACTGGTTTCCTGTATGCAGGTGTAGCAGGCAACATTGACATGTTTGGTAACATCAAATACATGGCAGGGATTTTCCAGCCTTCTCAGAGGACAAAGTCTGACACGTGCATTGGTTTTTATGAGGGGAAACTTGATCAAAGATGGTCAGATTGTGTGCACAACGCGCAGGAGGTAAACAGCTAGACGGGGCAACACTGTGAATGCAAGGCAATCTCAGTTTGCTAAATGCCGAATATGGTGACTTTGAAAAACGTAATGGTGTGTCTGTCTTGGTAATAGCTTGTAGGTAACGTAAATAGTGTAAAAAACTTTGTTTGTACAGCTATATAAATTATGCAAACTGTTGTTTGCCATCAAATAGGTTTTAATAGTGTTGAAGGAGAATACACACCATTGTATTCATATCTGTTGCTGGACACATACCAACTATTTTGACTGTTTTCTTATTATTTTGGACTTATAAAAGTTGTGTATGTGGTGTGTGTGTGTGTGTGTGTGTGTGTGTGTGTGTGTGTGTGTGTGTGTGTGGTGTGTGTGTGTGTGTGTGTGTGTGTGTGTGTGTGTGTGTGTGTGTGTGTGTGTGTGTGTGTGTTGGTGAGTGAGATGACAGTGACATTATTTCAGTGTGTGTATATCAGTGCTATGAACATTTTCAGTCGGTTTAACAGCCGTGATAATTTAGGTCACTATAATTTTGACATGAAATTTTAATCATTTCTGGCTCTGTGCGTGTAAAGTCCAGGTGATAACATCATCGCAGTAGACTCATTATTAATTGATTAATCCATTTCCTTTTTTTGTATTTTTTCCCCCATATATCTTTCTTTTTTTTAAAAAAAATCTCACTTTTAAGTGGAACTAAAATCACATTAAAGTGAAACCAGCAACAGTTCAGAATATCCTTTCATTTTTGCTGAAAGACAAATATATTAATCATTTCTGCTACACCCTACCTCTCGTAGTTATTTGCTGCATGCCCATATAGATTAGCTGAGCAGCGGAAACATACTTTCATGCTGTTCGCAAAATGTCAACACGCCAACTTTATTCGTTCTCGTACGGCAACACTGTTCTTGAGGCAGATGCGTGGCTGAATCATATAACATATTTAACACTGTTTCATATACAGTAACGCTGGAGGTGATAAATGTGGAAGAGTGGAGGTGGTTACTATCCAGTGTGCAGCAATGTAAATGTGTCTATAAAGCCTTTTAGAGGTCCCTGGATGGGAGCATAAAGAATTATCTCCTATGGAATTAATGTTTGATTATTGTTATGGGGCAGATGTGGTAACCGAAGTAGAGCAAAGGTTTTTTTGAGCACTTCCTCTGCAAACTAAGATTATCACAGAGTGAAACTATGGCACACAGCACACTGTGGAATGATTTAGGTGACAGGTTAGGAAAGACTCTGATGACGACTGCTTGGTGTTTTTGAGGATGTTAATGTGGATCCATTGACCAGAATATCCGGATAATCTTGGGAATGTACTTGAATAAAATTTCACCCTGAAATATGTTGAACATGAACACATCATTGTTCTCTTATGGTTTTATTAGGTCTAAACCGAGATACTGAAAACAAACCTGTTTGAGTCGCTAAAATAAGCAGCAGTTTAACAAGTCTACAGAGAAGCTGCATGTAGGGACGGTGGTGCTTTGAGCTAACATGCTCACTGTGATAATAACATCCTGATGTGTCGCCAGGTTAACCACATTTACCATCATTGTTAAAAGTGTTAGCAGACATTTGCTTATTACAACTCAAACACAAGGTACAGCCAAGGGTCATTAATTGTTTTTATCTACTCGATTTTGATTGGACAGTAAACAATAGTAAAAAGAAAAGTAAAGTAATTAAAATTAATACTGAAGGTAATGTGAACACGCACCTGAAACAGATTTTGTGGAGATCTTTGTAGCAGGCATGGAGACATTTCATTCAGTTAAAAATGTGAATGGAACCAAAGGAAACATGCCAGACTTATCACTGGTATTATAAACTCTAGAGTAGTTGTTCATATTTTAGTTTAGACACAGAGAAGGACCATTTGTGTAGCTGAGAAAAAAATATAGAAGCAATCTGTTTCTAAGATGCTGTTTCCTCTCTGTGCCTCCTCGTAAAAATGTCCCAGTTTGCCTGATCAATAGTTTGACAGAGCACGGGCTGTTTGTACAGCTCCGAGTGCACAGCGACAAAGACGGTTCCGAAAAACTGCGTGTTCGATAAACATCAGCACAGCCACTCCAGAGTGAAACGTAAATCCAAAACACAGAAGCACACACTTTATGGAGACGTTGTAAAACGACCAAAAAACAAAACACAGCAGCCGATTTAAACCTGACTGGGTATTCATGTGTTGTCATTTGTTGTCCTGTGACTGCGACAAGGCTTGGGTACATAAGTTAGCTTGGTTCTACCATGCACTGAGGGCACAGTCGAGATGAACACGAGCATGCTCTCCACCATTGTGCTTATAAATAAAGACGCTGCAAATTTGCTGTCAACTAATTGAGTTTTTGTTTGTGTTTCACTGGTAGTATCTATCTTTACTTAATCTACTTGTTTAAGTAATTTATAAGGTGCTGTGTGCTCGTTTTTGAGGATGCTACTCGTACTTGCCTAATCACCACCGCAGCCTGTGAAGCCGAAATGACCCGATATCCTGTAGTTTCCATTGTCTTGCGTTTGTGTGTTTGCCACAGTGTGAAGCAGTGATTTCAGGAAACACGTCGATAAAGACGGTTTATTTTTCTTAAATATTTCTTTTGTTTTGTTTCTTAGCTGCTGATGTCGTCACTCAAGGCCCTGGCCAGTAATACACAGCAGGGACGCATGAGTCCTGAAGTCTGCTAGCAGGTAAGAGCATCTGAACTCTCATACACAAACTCGCCACAACCTTACTAAATTACCTATATTTGGTAATACAACTACTCAATAGTGTTTTTGTGTGACCTGTAGTACAGGCTTACCCCGTTTTGTTTAACAACACAAAGCCGCAATCACGTAAAAAGTATTTTGGTGAAATTGTTAACCAAGTAGTTTACTGTTCATGTGTCTTTGTGGGTGTTATGTACATGATCTCATACTGTTGGGTATTTATGTCAACACGCTCGCTTCAGTCCGGTAATGGAAATACACTGCTGATGTGCCTCTGTAAGGACCCAGACCCCCGAGTGGCTCTCGGTACTCACAGAGAGCAGCGTAAACAATTAACCAGAGTACTGGGAGATTTTAGATAGTTTTTAGTCCACTTTAAAAAGATACACTAAAGTGACAATTTTCTGTGTTGACTCAAAATGTGTAATTTAAAACAAAGTGCTGAATTATTTTTCTGTAGGATTTTGGATATATTTTAAAGTTTGCTTGTTTCTAAAAAAAAAAAAATCCCATTCATTATATTCCTCAAAGTCGGCTTCTGCACCTTTTAGAGAGAAGAAACACAAGTGTAGTGGAAGCATTAAGGTGAGGAGGGAGAGTGAAAACCAGACAGGATTTATTTGCCTTCCAGCCATAAAATGGATGTAAAATCTGCTGTAGTCACTTGGAAGTTGTTGTCAGCGAGGCTGGGCTGACTCAGCTGCAGTCAGTCACTTGAAATTTGGTGCATATTTTCTACTGAAGTAGAACTTTTACATGCTACAGTTTTTTTCTCTCCAAATGCTGGTTTATTATTATTGAAAAAATGGACCATGCTGGAACAGCTGACCTTTTATGAAAGTGGGTGAGGTGCAATTTAAAGGCAAGATAACAGCATGATAGTGATGTGAGCACATAAACACATGAACTACAGGAACGAAAAACGGGATACGTGTGTATGTGTGTGTGTGTGTGTGTGTGTGTGTGTGTGTGTGTGTGTACATAGGTGTCTTATATGTGTATAGGTAGCTGTTTTATTTGTCCAAACTGTCCACAAGATTGTGTTATCCTGTACAAATGATCTCCTTATCTCTATGTTATGTTATGTTGTTTACCAACACAAAAATATATTTGTGTTCTGAATGTTTTATGTTGTAAGTAGAGTGTGGATCTTCTATAGCACACATGCTATTTTGTTAGATTATGAAATATTACAAGTTGACGCAGATGACATTTGAATAGTTGTATAGCACTTTCCTTTTCACCGCAACAGTCATGTGGAAAAAGTCTGATTTTTCTTCCAAATGGTGGATATCTAGTTTTGGAAAAAAAAACTCCTTGTGGTTGTCAGAGCCACAAGAGCATGAGAGCGAGTTGTAAAAACAACATTTTCCTAGCTCATTTTGTCAGAGTTCGTGTAAATAAACATAAACAGAACGTGTCCACCGAGTGAGCATCCATCACTCTGCTTTAAACTGCTCAGTTAGGTCTGTGTCTGTGTCTGTGTGTGCGGCTCGTACCAGGAGAAATAGACGACGATGGAAATCTGTGTAGATCTCGCATGTTGTCGTCTTGCATAGTTACTTGTGTGGTTATAATGTGACATATCAAAAGTTTGTGCTGCAAGAGGGAGACATCCATCAAAAAAAATAAATCAAAGTTGGGCATATTTATTATGAGACTGCACATTGCAATTTTATGTATGATGATGATGATTCATTATTTGTGTTTCTATTACCAGACACCAAGACAAATATTCCTTTGAGCAAAATATGTCCCGTTGGACTGAATTTACTGATTGACAGTCCAGTCGTACGGTTCCAGCTGTGAAGCCATTGGTAAACATAAGTAACATCAGCTGTCTGTTTGCTTGTGTAATGCTTTGCAATCGCTGCTGTACGATGAACACATTTAAAAAGTCAATCCTAACTCGTTGTTGTTATTATTATTGTTGTATGCTTTTAAACTGCAGCCTGAAGCATCAAGCTGCAAACTATTTTTATCACTTTTTAGAACAAATTGTTTTTCCTAACATACTTCATGTTGGATTTCATGGTGTATTTTAGATTATTTGTCATGTATCTTGTTCTTGGCTGTTTGCAGGACATTTTCTGATATTTATTCCTCCCTCTGTGTGCTTGCAGTGTTCTCTTGGTGGCTGCTCCACAAACCCAAAACAGAATGTTTCCACTTGCTTTGGTTCACAAAGAGCTGATTATTCAGATCGCAGTGTGCCGTCTGTTACAACTGCTACACTTCATTTGTAGCAGCCCTTTGATTTGTCTCTTTTTGTGTGTGTCTGTGTGTGTGTGTATCACAAGATAAAAAGGAAAAGAGTAAAAAGTAAAAAAATGATTCCTTCAAATGGTTGTAGTTATTTCATATATTTATTTTGCCATCCCAAACGTTACACACAGCTATACTGAGCTGGATGCATATATTAGTCACTGATTATCTTAAATACAAAATAAAAAGAAAAGATAAAATGAAACGACTATTTGAATACTGTTTACATTTGGATATGGAAAAGAATTTTTGTGTAAAAACAATAATACAAATAAATAAACTGAACACGTTGTCAGTATTGTCAAATACAGAAAGGAACCACCGTGTTAATGGAAAGAAGTTCTGTGTCATCTCAGTTCAAGTCGCATTTACGGAAACTACTGTTTCAGGTGCATATAAGCTGTAGTTCTGATATTACTGTACTGGGTGAAACTGAAAACGCCTTAGTGATGCTGATTTTGCAGCCTGTGGGTCACATCTGGCTCCTTCTTCAAACAGACCACTTGATCAGTTTCTTTGCTTTAAGAGCCACTGTCTCTTAGTTAGATCAGTCTGTTTTACAAGCATCGTTTAATTGCAGTTGACACGGTGGAGCTGGGTGGCTGAACATTGATCATAGTGTACTGTACGCGTTCAGCAGCTCTTGGTGCGGACTTCCCCAGATTCTTGGCCAAATTAGGCCAAGCTAAAAAGTCTTTTTGTGCTTACGCTGACTTAAGGCTAGGTCACGAACAAATATTTTCGACTTGGGCATTTCTCCAGGTTTCCACAACAGTCTCAATAGAACCATTTGTACGTGAAGGAGGGCGGTGTTGTATAGTCAACTCGTATTGATTTGTGAAAAACGAATTGATTGTAGGAATATTGTGTCTTGTTCTGCAGGTTCTGTCTGTGTGAGCTCAGTTTAAGGTGTGGCCGTCTAGAACTATGTAATTAAAGCCCTTGTATATGTCAATTGTACCAGTTTTATTGTTGCCTTGTTCGACTTTTTCTATGTTGGTACATTTTGATCCGTGAAAACACACACACCTACATCTGTAACACAGAGCTTCCTCAGTAATATAAGCTAAGAGCTGTATTATGCTGCCTATTGCATAAAAACTAATTGCTAACTTCAAGTGTGTCACATTTATAATTATTGATGATAAATGCACTTTTTCCCCTGGAACTTGATACACTGTTGTCCGTAGATGGTTACATTGATTTTAATGGTCTAATGGTGAATATTCATATTTTACATGTTCAATGTTTTGATTTATATCACGCACAATCAAAATAATTAATAAAAAAATTAATATCATCAATATTTGTTCCCCATCAAATTCTCCCTGTCTTTGTTATATTGTGTTTGTGCACATTAGTCAACAGGTTAAAATTAGTCAAATGGCCCAAACGTCGCACATTAATTTGCACCTTGTATCTTAGTGTCGAAATAATAGCCAAATAACTCGATGTAAAACCCTGTCATGCGTTTAATATCTTACCGATGCGTAATATTTTACAACCTCTTCAATCGTTAATTATGCAGTTAAATACAAGAAAATGATGCAAGATCTGACGCACCGATGCAGTTTTGTGGCGCAACAGTTGCACAATTCAGGGTCCGACGTTTTGTCGTGTCATTGGTTTCTTCATAAAATCCCACGCAGGAAGAGTAAGTGAGACAATGTGGTTTTCAGTCGCCTTATTACTCGTTTGAATATGTTCATAAAAGAGCTGGAGTTACACTTCGTTTGTGTATGTGCGTTTTAGAAACTAATTTAGTCAATAAAACGGTGCATGTGTGTTTTTTTTAGGATTACAACATTCAAAACACGTAAAATCTGCGACGTGGATACAAAAGTTAATAATTTAATAATGAGATTTTTTTGCGAGGCCTGTTTTACCTGTGTCAACTTTGACTAACCCTTTGGCTTCTTGTTTACGTTCCCGGGTTTTTTTTAATATTAGCGCAGATTATGACAAATATGTAACAATAAAATGCGTAAATATTCGGAGGACAGCAGATAAAGTCATTTTCTGCTGGTAAACAAAGTATTATAATATGAATGTGGGTGGGTGGTTTTTTTTTAAGAACAATGCTGGTAAAAAAAAATCCAATTTGAATTCTAATCCGAGTTGTTGCTTCATTTTTGGGTTTGAGTTCAGAGAATTTTAAAGTCTGGTCCCACTTTTCTGACGTCATTCGGACTTTAAAGGGAAAAACAAATCAATAAAAATACTGTCTGCCGCTCAGCCAAAGTGCTCTCTCTAACATTCCGCCATTTACAGATAAGATGAAAGTCAGTCCATGAAACGTGGACCTGAAATGAAGGAAAGCTGTACCACTTGTCGGTAATTGGAGCCTGTTGATAAGATGATTCCCATGCAGCCTTTGACTCGGTTCGGTGAGAAAGCAGCCTCGGATGCCTGTGTTTTCGGTTGGGTCGGATTTGGACTCAGCTCATGCCAGCAGCTACTGTTTTTGCTTTACGAGGGGGAGGGGGGGGTAAGGGGGGGGGGTTGTTCCTATCTGGTCTGAGCACAGTGACTTTGAACTTGAACTCCATCTTCATAACGTGTCCATACACCGACATTAGTGAAGCTGCTCTGGTTTTTATTTTAATTTTAACAGTGGATTTAATTAATGTGCCTCGTTGGTAGTGTGATCCATCGCCTCGTGTTTAGGCCTCGCGGTCAGGGGAAGAGCAGGGTGGATTGTGCTGCCATTGTTACACTGGACCAGGAATCTTATAAATCCACCACGGTTCCGAGTTGATTCTCCAACACGCCTGTAATTTAGCCCAGGCTTCGGTTACTGCCTGGTTCAGAGAAGTGAAGTGGTGTGTGACACATGGTTTATCAAACATATGGATGAGTTGATGCTGGCTCCAGAACAGTTGAATGTTCAGATGTGTGTGTGTGTGTGTGTATAATATGTATATAAATACGCACAGGAGAGGGACCTGACTTTGTATATGAGCCAATTAGATATTAGACCTAAAGCGCACGTGCTGCAAATAATCATTGTTTAGATTTGCGAAAAGTTTGTAGTAGACATTTCGACATTTCAGTCTGTGTATGTGGTTTTCTGGCGACACGCATCGTGTTTGTAGTGGTGTGTGTGTGTGTGTGTGTGTGTGAATTAACGTCAACACGCTCATTGAAAACATTGAAAACGACACGAGCTCGTTTTTGAAATTGAATAAATGTTAAGACTTATGTGGAGCGCGAGCCAGTGGTTACGGAAGACGCACGTGCGTGGTTGATGGCAGGTAAGAAAGGGGAGGAAAAATCCCGTCGCGCACGGAAACGTCTCTGTAATGTCCAGGAAACGTGTAATTGAGCGTTCTCCTCGTGCACAGGCGCATTTAGGTGAACTATCATCACCAACACACAAATATAACAACAGAAAAATGGAGAGAAAGCCTCTGTTTTTAATCGACTTTGTAAAGGTGGATTATTCTGACACGCACTTTCATTGTTTTCACCAATTTCCAAATTTGACCAGAAAAAAGCACACACTTCTGCACGTGATCATCCTCTGAATAAACTACTCTCATGTTACATGGAGGCAAAACTCAAAGTAGGCTACAAACTGATTACCAGCTCATCGGAAACAACGTGGAACCAAACACAAGTCGCCTTGTACTTTTTGTACTGTTTTTTTTTTTACCTTGTGGGCATGACTAACTGTGATGCTCCATCACAACGGGCCGTGCAGCGCCGGGCAGGTGCAGACATCCAGCAGCCTCCTCACACACACACACACACACACACACACACACACACACACACACACACACACACTGCTGCATATTATCCACTGCACCAGGAAGCTGTCCTTAAAGTCGCTTCCTGTAAATTTTCCGGATTTTTATTTGGCGTCTTAAAGCAAAGTGGGCATCACAGAGCGCGCGAAATAAACAAACCGGCTATCGTTACCAAATATAGGCGACTCAGTGTTTGACATTATGTGCAGGGAAATATCTGCTACACGCTGTGTCCCTAATCCTCCCGTAAATAAGTCTTCTGATAGTTGACTGAAGAAAACGCCGGCTCGTTGAAGAATGAAAAGAAGATGGAGATAATGCGGGAGGCATTACGAAATGTAATTTTATTTTTTCTGATTTTACTTTTTATATAATGATAGAGAATTATGAATTGGTTATAATTAGATCTTCGTTGCTGGGAATTCGTTGACGTTTTCGCAGAATCATCGTTCACGGAACCTCATTTGTTTTTCTTTTCTTTTTACTTTGGTCTCGATCATTTTCATCCACAGCGTCGCTCAGATGTTTTGCTCAGCACACCGTTTAGCGGCGTGTTGATCTCACTGCCATTCGTATCTGGTGTCGTCGGGACCAAGGCAACATATTGACGTTTTCTGCCCTTGAACACTGCAGATGCTGAATTGATCCATAATCCATGAATTGCGCATGACGCAAGCACGTGACATCTATCTATATGTCCCTGAAACAGTTTAATGTAGGTTTACATCGTTTTTCGGTTTGTTTCGGAAGAAATGAATTCTGTCTGAAGCTGCTTGTGCAACAACAAAAGGAAGTGACTTTAAAACAAATCATAGTTTTATCTAAACTGTAGAGTTTGAGTTATGAACAAAAAAACTAAATTTCAAATACACATGTTAACTTAAGGGATCGTTTTACCTTCAAGTCAGATTTTTATTTATACTCGCTTATAATGACATTAAATAATATTTAATTTAAAACTATTCAGCATAAAAGTTGTTGTAATGCACCTGCACACATGTTGGATTCGTTGGAGGGAGTCGCTCTGTGTTTGGGGAAGTTTCACTCTCGGGGAGAAGACGCGAGATGATTGATGATGAACGTGTGGGTCTTTTGTTTTGCTGTCTGGACGGACGGAGCGACCGCCTCTCCTAACTTGAACTTGGACTTCCGACGAGACGCGTCAAACTGTAGATTTATCTCGCCTGCTCTGCCTCGGGTTCAGCCACTGCACTGCAGCAGGGAAATGAAGAGCTCTCTCCTGCTGGAGCTATTTTAGCGCCGATACAGTCCAGGTTTTCGGCGCATTTAAGAGCCGATTTACGCATAAAGTTAATTAGAATAAGATGTATTTGAGTTATAATACTGAGGGGACTGCCCATGATAGTGTTGGCACTCGATATCTTTTTGCACTTTCAAAAAGTATGAATTGAAAACATAAGTAAACACCCATTTGGCAACTGCGCGTAAAACCCTTTGTTGCCGTGCGTCTTAAAATGTGCCCATAATGAAAATCTGCAGTTGTAGATTGTCAGTGTGTGGAAAGTGTAATGAGCAGCGGTTGGAAATGCTACGTGTTTAAAAAAATCTCATCATACTTTCATGTTTGAGAAGCCTCTTTGCTCAACTGTTAAAGACTCGTGTTCTTAATTCTATAATCTAACAGTGGTCTACGGCTTTTGCGTGATTCATTAATAGCGCATGAGCCCTGCTCTGCAGTTTGACAAAACCTCACAGTTTGCACGGAGCAGTGAGATTGGATGACTAATACGATACGTGCACTGGATGAATTAGTAACAGTAATCGTGTGTTGGGTTTGGTGTGAGTCCTCTCTGGCCTGGGCGCACGCGGCGCTTTGCCAACCTGTCCTCTGCTCTTTGGTCGAGGCTCCACTTGGCCTGGTGCAGCGGCCATCTTCCCGTCGTCTACCTGCTCACCTCCCAGGTAACTCAGGCCTGACTTGTATAGTGTGAGTGATCTGTTTGGAGCAGCACATAACATCAAGCTGCGTATTATCCCTGGTAAATAAAGTGATTTGGCAAACCTCTCTGAGATCACCATACAGACGCCAAAGACAAACAGCGAAAGTAAACCGGATTCCAGTGAAGCCTCGAGCTCGAAACTTGACACTTTCTGTGTCGTCAATTCACTGTATGTCGTTTCACGAATGCTTAAAATAATTTCTGCCCCGCATGGCGGACAGTTTACAGTGTTGTGGATTGGTTTAAAAAAAAAAAGCAATAAAGGCAAATGCTTTGTACACTGCGGAGATGCGAGTGCATCACTTCAGTGTTGGATCGTTTTAATTTGCGGAAAGATCTTTGCAGGGCTGTGGAAATGCGCGAGTCTCGCTGCGAGGTGAAATACGGAGCAAATAGCTCATAGTATCTGTTTACGCAAATTAACGGTTGTGTCTGGATACCTCTCGGCTCGTTGTATGGCCACTTCATTGTGTTTATCACGCACCAACGCTGCTCTGCCAGGGTTGTGTGTTTTGGCCCATGCACGGATTTGAAATGTCTTGACACACTGCGCATATGTGTGTGTGTGTGTGTGTGTGTGTGTGTGTTGGCACGTCCGTGCGGTGGTGTTGGCTTTTACCAGTATGAACATTTCTGATCGTAACCTGAAGGCAGTATAGGAAGAGAAAACTGCAGACCGAGGCGCTGTTTTAGTTTTGTGGGAATGTTTTCATGACAGTGGACTGCTTCGCTTTGCTTCCTGTTTCACACACACACACACACGCACACACACACACACACACACACACACACAGACAGACACACAGGCAGATAACATAATACGATCCTAATATCTGAAATGATGTGAAATTCATTATTTCGCCCAGGCTCTTGTTGCGTCGGGTCTTGACGCACCACACCAGGAAGTTTTGAATCACGCGATCAGTTTTGATTTGTTGTGAGAAAAATAAAATTACGCCATACAGCCAGATTTGGGTCATCATTTGAATTAGCCCATTCAGTTTCTCAGAGATTGACATGTTCGAATCGTCATTTTGGGAATGCACCATGAGAATTGCCCTTTATTTGGCAGATATGGTCCAAGGCTTTGTGTAAATACCGGTTTTTTCTTCTGTCATGCTCCAAACTAAGCCTGAAGCTGGCTGCACAGTCGTAAACACGAACCCAACCCGATTCCAGCATGAAGGCGCAGACTATACCTGTAACACAGTCTTGGACCTGATCCTCTCTTCCTAATGGTTTGCGTCAATCTCCTGGCGGCTGAGATTGTGTTTGAGACATATTGGCATTTATAATTGATGCCACTGGCTGACATTACTCATGTAGATACATATAGGAAAGAAACACAGTCCTGACACTCAGTTATGTCGCCAATAGCGTGTGATCGATTATTTCTATTGGTCCATTTATGTGGGGTTGTCATTATATATTATTTAAAGTTAAAGATGAGTGCGAGTGCACTGAATTTCCGCAGAATCACTGTTTGCGCAAAAGTGCATATTCTGCATGCACGAGCGTCATGGGCGCAGTCATGTGCACGTGTTAGTTCCTGAGGGTGAAAGCCGCAGGTAGGCAGCATTGGTACAGACGGGGATGCTTCCCCCTCCCCCACAAACATCCGCATCAGACCGGCTCTCAGTGAGACAGGGCCTGTCTGGGAGGACATGTCTGGTTGTCAAGATATTTACAGCAACACATCATGGCTGCTTGTCAGGATACTGAGAGTTGTTTCTATTAACGGGCCCTGAAATAAGTGAAACCGCAGCGGAAGACGACTATTTCACTCATCCTGTCAGATTGTTTTACGCATTTTAGGTCACGTGTTTATTTTAAATTTATTGATCGTTTTTAAAATAGGGCGATGCTGGTGCAGTTGTTTCCAGCAGAAATAGTTTTCAGATGACTAAAAAAAAGCTGCTCACCTTGAAGTGGGTAGGTGAAGTCATCGAGTACTGGCGCACAAAACTGACGCAGAGTTTCTCCTTATATGTTCATGCGAAAGTGTTTATTTTTTGGCTAATTAAAGGCGCCCATAGTTATAATTACAACATTTTACCTCGGACTGTTTGAATGTAATTATTTTTTGGATTTAGGGAGTCCCATGACTCGTACAGCATTTACCAACGCACACGCAAAACTAAACTGAATTATTTACCACATACGAAGATAATCGTTTTGGTGAGAACACAACTTTCCTTTCAGTTAAATCTCTTAAATAATGTGCACTGGTGGTGAAGTGGTTAATTTATAAATATCATACATAGGAAATAGGTAACATTAAGGCGATGGACCAGCCTCGCGATGTGAATACGCGTAAACTTTTAATAATCCACCTGTCTACAACCTGAGACCCGGAACAACAAATCTAAATAAAAAAAGTGTGCTATATTTCGTCGGGTAGCCTATTTGTCGCAGGGTGTGGTGTATGGGACAAAGTGTTGTCGCTTCTGTGCCTGTGGTTTCGGAATGCGCAGTTGATTTTCCTGGGAATTGCGCATTTTGCTGTGGCACAAACGCACCAGACGCTTGAATATTTAATATCTAATAGTAAGACAGCAGCTATATCATAATTATATTAATTCTTGCAAAAGTTGAAAATTAAAAAAACATGTGTTTCTGAATTCTATGTTTGTCCCTTCGTGTAAGATCTCATTTGATTGTGCACTTTTTCATTAATTTTATGTCTCCGTTTTGGAGAAAGCCACAGATGTGCCTGACTTTTGATTTAAAGTTATTGCTACCTGAAGTGTAAAGTGATAAAACAGGTTTTTCCCTCCTAATTTAACAACTTTAGATATTATATCTGAGGCTCCGCCGCCCATTCCCACAGCGGTACATCATGCGTGTGGCCCTCAGGGAGAAAATATAACCGAAGCTGCTCCACTTTGGACAGAATGTGCACTTTGGGCGCATTAGTGAAAACAAAAACAACGCGCCGAGCTAATAACCAAATGTCATTCACAGATCAGCAGAGAAGACACTGTGATCTCCTGTGTGGTGAAGGTCCACATGGAAAATATTTCAGTTTGGAAAGAGCCGTTGTCAAATTCGTGATCCTTATCACAAAACGACAAGAGCTCCGGCCTGTCTGGTCTCCTCTCCTCTGCCAACAGCAAACATTTTAGACTAAGGGTCACTAAATAACACCTCGTTTACATGCAAACTCTAGTGTGAAGTTCATTCTTGTCTGTCTAGACTCTGATTACGACCCTGTTTGTCTGCGTTTTTTTTTACCTTGACCTTGGACTTCCGTGCAGCTGCCGTTTGGATGAGCCCCTCGTAGTTGTAATTTACTTGAGACAAAGGAACCAAAGTATCTGTCCGGGGAAGGACAGGGCTCCGGCTTCCTGAGCGCACAAATGCGCCACGGTGGCCGGAGTCTTCCCATAGCTGCTCGGCGGTGCAGAATGTTGATCAAGTCGTGGCCATTCGTGTGGCGGCTTGTATCCTGCTTTATGAGTGACTCATGGCGAAGGCATCACAAAAGGCCACTTTTCTTGACACTGTGTGGGCCTATCCAGTCGGTGAACATTTCAAACTGCATCCACAGTCAGGTTTTTTAAATATTAACCCTGGAGGTAGTTTTTACAGACAGTGATTCAGAGGAGAGGAGCAGAGGGTTTTAGCAACCGTGTCGAAATGGACAGGGCGAATTTTAAAAAAAAAGTTCATAAAGAGAAAAGTGACCGCATTTCTGTTACAGCATCTAATAACCAGCGTTACGGCTGCACCATGTATACAAACCAACTCAAAGCGACCTCATGTTTTAATTTATTTTCACCCAAAACCTTCAGCGTCGACTTGTTTGGTATTAATGAAAAGCTCAAAGTGAAACTTCAGCATCACACAAAGTAGTTTAATGGTGATTTTCATCGTCAGCTTACACTTTTAACTCGTTTGGACCCAAACGAGAATATTCAAAAATAAATAAATAAAGCATGTAGCTAACACTGTGACTGCGGTTACATGTTATTGAAATGTAACCTGCAGTGGTGGCGTCTTACCTGGTTGTGCTTTTCGCCTCGCGCTGTGGTTGTTTGTGCAAAAGGTAAAACCACTCTCATTCATTCACATTCAACCTGGCTAATATCAAACTCCTAGCTCCTACAACACACACACACACACACACACACACTCTCTCTCATACACACACACACACACACATAAACACACACAAACCTTAAATCGAGTTAAGGTTTTTGTGTCCAGTCAAATAAAAAATATTTACGTTATGCAGCAAATTTAGGGTTGAATCTGTAATATTGATGTATCAACCCCTAAAACACAAGCTTGTAATATTAGTATTATTATTGTTATTCATTTCTGATTAAAAGTAATTTGTCCACAAACTGGTTTGGTCACAGAATCTCACAGCATGTTAGTAGGCTTCTCAGTGTTAACTTATGCACAGCTTTAAAGGAAATGCGTCCCAGTCTTAATAAACTGGACTGTTTACAGATGCGTAGGCTATTTGCTGTGACAACTGTCTGTCCTCGTTATACTTTGTTACATGTTGGACATTAACTTTACTACAGAGCAGGGATTCCAGATTAAATCGCCCTTTGTTTATTATTACTTTTAATAGTCAGGCTAATCTCAGCTGGAGCTCAGTGTGTCCACAAAGCAGTGGAATGGGTTCAGACACAAAAGGCGCTGCAGCCCCTTCAAAGTAAAAGATAGGAAAGGTCCGTTTGAGGGATTTCATTGGTCGTGTATATATTTTTATTTTCCGTGTAGCAACAGTGCAGTGTGTGATATATGCGATTACACTCAGTGCTGGTCGCAGTCGGCCAAATTTCACAGGCTGTTTTCCTTTTCCTCCTCTTGAGACGATCCCTTTAAGAGCGCGGGTCGGTGCCGTTTCAGCCAATCACGCGGCTGCGTGCTCTGCGGGAGAAAAAAACCGTGCCATGCGAGGCAGTGGCTCTTTAAAGGGCTGCTCTGCCCCAGCTCACAAGACCAATCTCATAGGACTCGTTAGCGCGTCACGTGCCAGATTCTTAATGAAGTGGACACACGAGGGCCCCGCTGTGCGCATGCGCGCGGTGTAAAATGTAGTTGGAAATGAGGTGTCCGTCTTGGAGTAGTCGACTTTTAAAAAGCATCGGCAGCCCCTGATATGACGACTTCGCTGGTGCTGCATCCACGCTGGGCGGACACCTTCATGTACGTGTATGAAAAAAGCCCGAATGAAAGCAGCCAGAATAAAAGCCAAGCAATGGAGGGACTGAGCGGAAACTGCCCCGCGACCCACTGCAGGGACCTGATGTCGCACCCCGCGCTGGGGCGACACTCTGGCACCATCGCGACCCACCAGGGCTCCGTCTACTCGGATATTTCCTCCCCAGACACCGGCAGGCAGTGCCCCGCTCCCCAGTCATCCTCCAGCGCCTCTCTGAGCTACGGCTACCCGTTTGGAAACCCCTATTACGGCTGTCGATTGTCCCACTCGCACAACGTGAACTTGCAGCAGAAGCCTTGCTCGTACCACCCCGCGGAGAAATACGCCGAGCCCAGCACAGCGCTGCCCACGGAGGAACTGTCCACCAGGGCGAAGGAGTTTGCCTTCTACCCGAGTTTCGCCAGCTCATATCAGGCTGTTCCTGGATACCTCGACGTGTCGGTGGTGCCTAGTATCAGTGCGCATCCAGAGCCGCGCCACGACGCCCTGATCCCCATGGAGGGCTACCAGCACTGGGCTCTCTCCAATGGCTGGGATGGGCAGGTGTACTGCTCCAAAGAACAAACCCAGTCCTCCCATCTGTGGAAATCACCATTCCCAGGTATGTTCCCAGTATTTGTTTCTTGTTTTTTTGTTCTTTTTTTTTATTTTTAAAACGTGACTCCAACAGGCTGTGTGTTAGTTAGTGTTAGTCGTGTAGGTTTAGGTCGAGCCAACCAGTGTCATCACACTCCTAGAGCTGTTTATATAATAGTTAGTTGACTTTGCTGAGATATTATTACTCAGTCTGTGAATTTTATTGCGTTAAAGTATCAGTATCAACTCAGCAAAGAAAAAAAAAAGTCAGAGTGCTGAATAAACGTCACTGTCAACCCCCATGGCCCTCAGCTGTGTGTGGAAGCTGCGTCTGTCCCATAGGTACAGTCATGTTCTTATATGAAAGAAATAGCATTTTCTCAGAAGTGTGCGTAAAAACCGGGGAGTGTTCCACAGAGGTGAAGAAGCTGCATGGCTTCTTAATGGTTAATGTTAAGTTTCAGAACAGTACCAGTTTTTTCCCCCCCTCTTCTTCTTCACATGTCAGATGGCGAGTTCCAGTCACGAGACAAACCTTTGCCCTCTGTGCGACAGTGGAATAGTGAGGAATCTGTAGCTCAGTGTCAATCTCAGCTCTGCGATGTGTCCAAATACTTTAGCTTATGATCAGGATTCGTTTTCCTGTCATTTACATTGCACTCGCACGTCGGCTCGTGTTACACAAACTCTTCACAACCACTTAGCAGGACACTGTATAATACGAGGATCGTATTTTATTTTATTCTCTATCAGTGCAACATGCAGGATATCAGATAATAGACAGAGCCCGGGCAGGATGTAGTTTAGAGAGTGTTTAGTGGAATGTTTTTTTATTGTCTTTGTCAGATCTTAAAATATTGTAATTTCACATATGGATCCTCTCAGACCACGACTGAATCCCCCCCACACAACACACAGCACACACACACCCCCACCCCCCTCCTCATTTATATTGAAAATACACGGGAGCAAGCCACGCAAGCACGCGGGCGCGCGGTGCAGTGCGCGCGCACACATGCGCAAAAACACGAGCGCGCATTGTCCATATCTTCTGCCCCGCTTCACTGTCACACACACACACTTATATATCATTTCCCACCCAAATCAAAACAACCACAAAATTAATAAAGGCAAAGCAGCAATGCACACTTTGTTTATAACGGCATTCGTAATATACACTAACAGCAGGGACAGGCTGTGATGATGATGATGATGTTTCCATCCACTGGCCTTTAATAAGGAAACCATAATGTTAAATGCACACGAAGGCTGGAGAAATCTTCTCATCCCCAGACTGTGAAATTACAAGGTGGTGAAAAGCTTCGTGTCTCACAGCTTGGCACTGTTTCTCAAGGTGTTGCCTTACTTGTCCTGTCATGTCGCTCATTGGCTGTGCTGCACTCAGCTCCAGCCTTGGCAGAAGGATGCACTCCCATAACTCTGCTTACCTGAACAAATAGGCTGCTGGGATCCACTGCCAAAAGTTTTTTTTTATCTTTTTATTTTTTTTACGTGCCTTTTAAAAAGATTGACACGGAACAAAGTGCTTTAGAGCGGGAAAAAAAACAAGTGTCCAATTTTTATTTGCATTACAACTAACAACTGTAACTTGTGATTGTTTAAAACTTAGGTTTTATCCATTTAGGTGTCATGTTGTCTTTTTAAAAAATCAGACTGTTCCTTTACCCTGCAGATGATTGAACGCAACAGATTTATCTTGAATACTTGAATACTAGGAACAGGTTTTGGTTGTTGCATAGAGCAGTTTAAAGAATAGATGGTCACAGATATGGACAGGAATACACATCTGGACAAGGAACGCAGTGTGCAGTTGCAGTGGTTGTTCGTTGACGTTGTCGTTCGTAATTCTGATCCTGTATGTCAGGTGCAGTACACCTGAGGTCCTGTTTACAGCAACACACACACACACACACACGCACACACACACACACACACGCACACACACACACACACGGGGAGCGAGAGACGGTTAAAATACGCAGGTTTAGATCATTTCCAAAGCACCTTTTAATTTTAATGTTGGATAAAGTCAGTATTTAACCATAAACACTCCCCGGGGGGCTTCAGAAGTATAATTTCTGCCATGTCTCATCTGACACTGGTGTGTTTTTATTCCCGCAAAGTCATAAGCCCCATTTTTCATTTTCTTATTCCCTTACAGATGTTGTTCCATTGCAGCCCGAGGTCAGTAGTTACCGTCGTGGGCGTAAAAAGCGGGTCCCTTACACCAAGATCCAGCTGAAGGAGCTGGAGAAAGAATATGCAGCGAGCAAATTCATCACCAAAGACAAGAGGAGGCGCATCTCGGCCGCCACCAACCTCTCAGAGCGCCAAGTCACCATCTGGTTCCAGAACCGGCGAGTCAAGGAAAAGAAATTCGTCAGTAAATCCAAGAGCAATCATATGCACACCACTTGATGAGACCAGCGAACTTCCATCTGCAACGCATCCCCTCCAAATCCTCACGCCATATTTTACCTCTTGCATATAGAACGTCGTGGCTGGAGAATATTTTGGCTGTTTTTTTTTGTTTTGTTTTTTATTGTAATTTAACGTCCATCTTCTCCATCGACCATGCCACCACCCCAACCCCCCCTCCACCCCCACTCCCACCGTTTTCAAGTTAGAAGTGATGCTCTAAAAACTGTGAAAATATTGAAAACTCGCTTCACGTTTGTTTTATATGAATGTACATATATAAATATAAAATATTTAAAATATCTGTATTTCAAAGACAAGTATTGAGTGTTACTCTTTTTTTTTTGTTCAAACCAAATCTCAAAAGGACTGATGACATTTCTAAGACTTGCGACTGGCAGATGAAAACAGAAGACATGGTTGGTTCTGTGTCATTGCAGTGAGGTTGTCGCCACATGGACAAGAATCGCTGTGGCACAACGACACCTTGAACTTGCGCCTTCAACAGAAAGATCACAGAGAGGACTCTCGGCAGAGGAAAAAGATTTTTTTTTAAAAATTCCTTCAATAGTTATGTTCCTCTGAGTGGGATGTGTTCTTTTAAAGCCTGGGATAAAGCAAAGGCTGCTACGTTGTTAATCTGTATAGTGCAATGCCTTTATTATTTAATTCATATTATCTAGAATGGCAGAAATGTAAACTGGAATAGCGCGAGACCCTGTTTGTTTTCCTTTCTCATTGAAGGACTGTGTCATGCACCTGGAATGATTGTCAACCATTAAAAGTCAGCGAGTATTACACATACATGCACATTT